>PVIH01000019.1:597889-671577 GCA_004025045.1 Sigmodon hispidus | reverse complement strand
GAGATGATGAGTGTCACCTCCTAGCCACTGGGGATGGGGGGGGGTGGGGGGGAATGCTGAGTGGGAAGCCTTGTTGAAGCAAGAACTCACTTTATTACATCAGTCTGGGGCTTATATAGGGCTGAAAGAGGGGAGTGGGAGTCTTGGGATGGGTTAGGTGGGGTGGGGGAAAAGGGCCAATAGTATGTTAGCAGAGGCTAGGCAGAGGTGGTCTTAGATCAGGCTATGCTGAGTCACTCACACGTGGAGTTTATGGCCAGAGACAGGTCGCCAAACTCTAGGAAGGCTTAGGAATTTACACTGGGCCTCAACCCAGCAACCTCAGAAGGGCCCAACACTGAATTAGCATCTGCTTAATGTGATAGCTACTACTCTATTTCTCTCTCATTGCTTACAACTTTTGAAATCGTTGTCTGTGCTGGGTGTCTGCAAATTCTACCCTGATTTTCTCCTAAGAAGACTCCAATGAGGTTTTATGCCCCCCCCCAAAAAACAAGAAGCACACACTGACTGGAACATACAGATATTGCATTCTGTAAATATTACTTTAATAACCTTTTAAAGGGGTGCTGGGAATTAAACCTAGAGCCCTGCATAAGATAGACAGGTTCTTCACTACTAACCCCAGCAATCCTTTAATAACTTAATACATCACCTCTCTCTCTCTCTCTCTCTCTCTCTCTCTCTCTCTCTCTCTCTCTCACACACACACACACACACACACACACACCTCATGAATGCATGTACACACACATACATATCCCTCATGAATGCATGTACACACACATGCATACCCATTATGAATGCATGTGCACACACATGCATACCCCTCATAAATGCATGTACAGACACATGCATACCTCATATAACACTAGATGACTAGTGAAGCACTCATTTTGGTCAAAATCATCATAATCTTTGAGAGTGTTTTCACCCAGTGAGAAGTTAATTCTCCATTATCATCATCTTAGCTTTCCTTTAAAAGTGAATGCACTCTATTTTCCTTGACATTCATAACGTCACACCCTGATAGTGGTGTCACTTTGTCACACTTACTTATTAGTTCATTTCTTCTAGTGATGTTGCTTTAAAAGACACCTACAGAGTTTAATTTCAAACGTTCATCTGCTTTCTCTGCTTCTCACTTAGATATTCACAGACACATTTCTGACTTTTCCATCTACTCTCATTTTCCACAGATTTCTTATACCAATTTAACTGGCTTGACTGGAATTGACATGAAGGAAAATTTTCTCTTTGCCTACTAAAGTTCACAGGTTAATTGGGAAAAAAGACATGTGCATTTATGATGTGCACAGAGGCATCATAATGTAATTATGCACCAATGTCTCATTCACTTCCCAGTCTGGGACCTTAAGCCACACACCTGTCTGGACTCCAGTCCATGCTTTATCCTTGGAAACCAATATCAAAAGTTTTCAAAATTCCCAATTAAAAATGTTTACTTTTCTATTGCTATGATAAAATGCCATGGCCAAAGCAACTTTTATAGAAAAAGGGTTTTATTTGGGCCCAACTTCATACTTTCTTCAACAAGCTTATTCCTCCCAAACCTCCCCAAACATCACCAACTGGTGACCAAGCATCTAAATGCAGAACACTAGGGTGACCATTTTATTCAAGCTACACAACCAAGCCTTTGGTCTTTTCCATAAGTTTTAATGTAATCTTTAAAGCCATGATCTCCCAATCAGTGTTCCGGGACAAGATACATTCTAATCAGTTATTCTTTGGACTATATTTTGCCTTGGAACTTTTGGGTTTCACCATGTTAGCAAAATGATTCTCCAACCATCTTAAATTAAATCAAGAATCAGGAAACCCTAATATAAACTACAGGTAATCAAAAGTAATATTTTAAAATCTAGGTTTTAACTATTGAAGGATTCTGGGTTCTAGGGCTTGACCCAGGCATTCAGTTCAGGTATTCAGCAGAGCACCACCCATGAGAACAAGGAACTAAAAGTCTAAAAGTCTGTCCCAGGAAACAAAGTGACCCAGCCCAGATAGCCATAATCATCTCAGATGGGACATAATAGTCGAACCTGTGATTAAAATACCAGAAGTTCCAAGCAGAATAGCGGTGACCAACACCTGGTTGTAAAAGCCCCCTAACCAGCTGGTCTTAAGGCAACCCCATGACTATTGTGAGCAACCTTACGATAATAGTATGACCTTTAAAGTGACCAATCATGTGTTGCCCCAGTTGCTATGGTGATTTTATGGTCTTAGCCTTTAAAAGAGATATGAGATTGTTAATCCCTGCTCCCCCCTTGCTACTCTCTTGCTCTGGAGGCAGGGAGGCAGCCCGCCTGTACAGACGAAATAAATCCTCATGCTTTTTGCATCAACTGGCCTGGAGTCTGGGTTCTTGGGGTCCCCCTTCCCGAGGATAGTACCCTGAGTCTGGGGTCTATCATTATATGCAATAGTAGAAAAACTATTCCATCTGTATAGTCTTCCTTGAGGTACTTACATTTATAATTCTTTAGCAACTTCAATAATCAGGGAACTATTTGAGACATTCAATGAATAACATTGACATATTGCTCTCAAAGAGCCAAATTCTCTTGAGGAAGAGAAATCTACTTCCCAGTAATGATACCAAGTGTTATGCCAATAAATTTCATGGTAAAATGTACTCTGAGGGTGGATAACTTAGAGACTGGGGCTAGCAAGTGACAAGCGGCATTCTTCTGAATGAAAGTGAGAAGTAACTACAACCGACAGTGTTACTGTTCACCTTTCTAACTCGACCATCTAGAAAAATGATTCCCTTTGGTAAGTACAAGACAAAGATTATGTGTGTTACAGGGCTGTGTTAACAATTAAAGATGTTGCAGTAAAGAGTTCAGCCTGGAGTTCCTCCTGTAGTCTTATGAAGCTGAAGATGGCATGACAGAAGAATCAGTCTGGATGTATTTTAAGGCAAGAACATAGTCTTTTGAAAGAATGATAGGAAGCATTATGACTGATGGAGTGTCGTCAAAGATGAAAAAGACCTTCAGTCTGAGCAACTAGAATAGAGCAACCATTGACTAAAGCTTTTGGGCATGGCAAGTTTGGTGGCCAAAGTTTCTTTGGGACCTACACCAAGTCTCTGTTTGTCCAAGTCCCTCTGTCTCACAGTTTCCTGAGATACTTAAAGCCAAGTCCTGCTGTGTATCCAAGGAAAAGCATTCTAAGTCCTTCTGTGGAAAACATCACGCTAATTCCACTGCTCTCTGGCCAGACACAGAGGCAGCTTGAACTGATGCTTGTCTTGCCTTTTATATTGCTGGAATCACCAAGGAAGGCATCTTTCTTCAATCATCCCAGAGGCCTTTTTTTTTTTTTTTTTTTTTTGAAAATGATGACTGAAGGGGCAGCTTAACCAAAGAATTGTTTGTTGTGTGGTTCTGATGACTGCAGCAGCAGCTTGAACCAATTACCTGGTTATTATGCATTCCTGTTCACGGACTTTGCAGCAGTCTGATCCTAGGAACATATCACAATTCCTACTGAGCATGGTCTCTAGATTCAATCTCAATCTCAACAGGTTTGGCCAACTCTTGTGATTTAAAACAGTGCACGTACACAGACATGATTATAGAGTCGTCAAAAGTATGGCAGGAATCTAGTGAAGAATGTTCTGGATTTTAGTGACGGCATCCAAAGTGATAAAGGCCAAAGAAACCCACCAAGAGAACAGAAATGAGAGAATGAAGTAAGGAGGCAAGGAGAGAAGAAGAGGAAGAAACAGAAAAGGAGGAGGAGGAGAAAGAGCAGGAAAGAATAAGAATAGTAGCAGTAAGGGTTTCTTTAAGGTTATATGCATTCGGTATCCATCTTTGTTTTTGCTAAGCAAATTTAGCAAGCTCTCTTCCAGTAAGAGTTAAGTTTGAAACAATAAAATCCAGAAGAAGACAAGAGACAGACAGGTACACAAGCACACATACATTGTTCTGCATAGTTTTATAGCCCATAGTTAATTATCTGTTTGCTCTAAATATAACCCTACTCATTAGCACGTCAGTCCAGAAATGTTTCTTTGATCTAGCCTTTTCTCTCCCTCTCCATTTTCATTCTTTCCTGTGTCTTACAAAGGAATTTAAGGAGGTGACCTTTGCTCGGCATTTCTCCTCCTGGCCAGAAATAAACTGGAGATTGTTGCAACTTTTCCTTCGAAAATTGCATTCTTTCCAATTGCCCATGACTAACCGGAAGCCTTGGATTAACATACTAGAAAGGAAGTGTTTGAGGCAATTAGTGAGTCCTTTAATTGTGTGATCAGGCTAGTTCATTTCCTGTTTGTGGGAAGCAGAGGCTGTGACATTCAGAACCATCTCTCTGTAGGTAACTTACATAGTTGTTCTGTTGCAAGAAAATCTTCGGTTTAATTGCAAGATGTCAAGAAGTGTGGTCGAGAGCCTACCTTATAGTAACATTAATGTCAGATCCCTAACAGATTGAATCATACTTAATGACATGCTCCGAATTCCTGTTTGGTGGAACATTTGGGCTGAGAATTGAAGAGTAGGGGGTGGTGATAGGAAGCTTAAGAAAATTTTCTAACTTTCCTTAGCAAGCCAATTTTTTGAGATTAAATTGTATGTTTAGAGTTATTTGTTATGAAAGCCCTCCACCCCAACCCCGCCACCATCCCTGCTCCACCCATAGTGGCCTCTCCAGTTTCTCTTGGCCTTCTCAGCTAAAGGACATTATATCCCTGTGCTTCAAAGACCACCTTTCTCTCTTGCAAATTGTGTCTTTCAAAACTAAACTCAGGATTTTGCACTGCACACCTGGCTGGTTGCTCAAAGGCAACATTGGCAAAAGAGGTCCCATTCACAAATCCATGCATGCACACAGGAACATGCAGGGCTTCTGCCTTCCCACTATAGGACTTTTCTCTGACTCGGACCCACAGAGCAGCACAATGCTCTTTCTTGAGATGTAAGAGTAAGGCAGAGATATTTTTCAAACCCAGAGCGCAAGCCATAAGCAGTTGCTCTAACGCACCGCTATGCACCGAGTTCGTTTGCTTTGCATATTTAAATGCATATATACATGGCCTAGGAGCACCAGACACCAACACAAGCTGCATAAAGTCTGACCAGGTCTCCTTTCTCCAATGAATGGGCTGTGACTGCAGTTTATAAATACCCTGCGAGCTGCAGAGGAGGAGCCGCCCAGCCTTTGGTTCTAACAAAGGCAATGGCGCCCCACTTCGTCAGCAAGTGGCAGCGGACAGCCGACTCTCGGAGATGTGCCCAGTGCCATCTCCTTTTTAAAACCTTAGTGGGAAAGGTGGGATATCCATGTAGGGAATGGTGGGAAGCGTGAGTGTTAGGAGGGGCTTGGCTCTGGAGGTGCGTGGGTCACTAGCGCGGCTTTGCCGGGGTGTGCAGCATCCTTTCGCTGAAAAGTCCCTCGCGCCCCCTGGTGGCGGAGAAGCTGGCTGGTCCGCAGAGCTAGCACGTAGAGGCGGGGGTTGGGAGGTGGGGAGAAAAAGTGGGTGAGGCAGATGCAAAGAAGAAAATCAATAGGGATAAGAGAAGAGGGAGGAGTCTCAGATCAGCCATTCCTGCCTTACGGGGTCCCAGCTGGCACCACAAAAGAAAAAAAACAAAAAAGAAACCACAACCCGGGCGTGAACGCCAGTGGAGGAGGGTGCGAGTGGCCAGGGGCGGGTCGGGGCGAAGTGGGACCAGGGAGATTTACTATTGTCTCTGGCAGCCGCCGCGGGAGCCCAGGAGGGGGGCGGAGGCGAGAGGAGGCGGTGGCACCGGCCAGCGCACCATTTGCTCCACCTGATCTGGGGCGCTGTGCGCTGAGCCCGGCGCGCGAGCAGCAGCAGTAGCAGCCAGGCAGGCATCCCCTGTAGCCAGCGCAGCCACCATGTCCTACCAGGGCAAGAAGAACATCCCGCGGATCACGGTGAGTCGGCCGGTGGCTCCTCGCCGGCCGCAGGCGGGGCGGTTTGGATGTCACTGGCGTCTGCGCCGGGTCTCTTGGGAAATAGGGACCCAGCGTGGTCCTGGTGCTGGAGTGTGGTGGTCAATCCAGACGGCGCGACCGGCGCCAAGCTGATGGAGCGACCCTGGGGCTTGAGAAAATCAAAACAAAGAGGAAAACCTTAAACACTGACGAGGAGAACTTCGGGTTGTTTGTCATTTTCCACCGTCCAGAGCGCCTGGCTCACAAGGCTCCGTGCATACCAGCCTCGCCTGGGAATGGGGTGTGAGGGTCGGTGTGTGCTCCTGCTCTTTGAGATGTGTTTTTGTTGATGAATCCTTTGGGTCTGGCAGGGTATGTGAGATGACACCTTTCTCCACTGGTACTTGGCAGCAGGACCGCGCCCCTCTCCTAGCTCTGGCAGTAGGGATTAGATACCGGAGCCTTGTCTCGGAGAGGGCGCTGTGGGTGTTACCAGTCTTTGGGGATACCCTCCTTTCTCAGATTTAAACGGATCTGGGGTTGGGTGTGTCAGAGCCCAAAGTCAATAGCTAACGTGGCTGCAATGAAAATGATCAACTTTATTTTCACCTTAATCGTTTACCTTTTTCATACCGTTGCTATTCTTTGTCCCAGAGAGAGCTGAGTTTTTAGAGAACATGTTAGTTTGCAGTTGCACAAGGACCCTGAGTGCATGCGGTGTGCAACTGCCATTGTGTGTTAGACTGAGACACAGGAGGCTGGCTGGTGCACCTAGGGCGGGGAAGAAAGGGGGACGTGCTTTTTATCCACTACTGAAGGGATCCCTTCACCAATTTCCACCCAGGTGCTGTCCTGGATAAAATACTTCGCTCAGCCTGAAATTCCTCCCTGATGAGTTGAGTTGACGCCTTGAATAATAGTGGGTACATATGGCAGTCTAAGATAGCATTAAAAAAGCAAGAGCCAATGACATTTGGTAGTTTAGCAAGATTATGGTTGATGTATTGTGTGCATTGCATGTGTGTGTGTGTGTGTGTGTGTGTGTGTGTGTGTGTGTGTGTGTTAGAGGGATGGGTGGCTACTCCATCTTTGCAAGGGGAACAAAGGAAGTGATAGTTGGCCTCTGAGATGCTCTGTAGCTGCCCCAGGGCTGACTTCTACCTGTCACCTGCTTAATTTGTAGAGATCTGCCAAGATTTTGCCACAAGCCTGAGTGTGTACACGTGTTCCTCTTGTGCTTGGAATAGCACATGCAATTGAGTGAAGGACCCTATTCATGGCCCAACTGCATTGCATTGTTAAGTGGCTTATTTGTATTGTAGCATCTCACCTTCAACATGCACCTGAGCCTTACTGTACTCTGACAATTGCACCCCACCCCTACCAGCTGTCCACCTGATCTCAGGGAAGAACCACTCCCTAGGGAGAATAGTTGAGCTGGGTAGGGATCTTATTGCCTGGCAAAGGCTTTGAGCTTAACAGGTATACTCCTGTATCACTATCTGAAAGCATATTCTCCATTCTTGAGAAAACACTGGGTGGCCTCAGCAGTGTTAGTGTGAGCTTGGTGTCAAGTGCCTTTGCAAAAAAATATAGAAGGTACCACAAAAAGAATCTAATTGGGATCTCAGCTTTATTTTTATATTGGTTATTTAAATGAAGTGACAAGGACCATATCTCTCCTGCTATTACAGCTGGTGGTCCACAGCATGCCACTTACACCTACAGTGCACTTGCCAAATATCCTTTTTGGGACAGGCAAAGGACCACCCCCCACCCTTTCCAATTTTTAAAGGTCTCAGTCATTCTTACAGACTCAGCCTGTGGCATGGCATTGAGGACCACACCCATTCTGCTGGGTATCATTTCAGTCACCTTTAAGAAAAGATAAAGACATTAAGCCAGGATAGCTTGCTTTAGGAACCATAGAAACAGTGGTTGTGCCCTGCCCTGTTCTCAGGAGTGGACTAGTAGGGGGTTCCCTTTTGTCTTGGTTTGGATGCTCATCCCTGGGATACCTCCTTTATTTTTCAATGTGCCTCCCATTCTTTCTCTGTGCATGGGTGTGGTGCTGCATACAGTCAGTGCTGAAAGCTGGAGCTGTATCTCCAGCAGCTGGAACAGAACTGGACAGTGGGTGTGAATTTCTTCAAGCCAGGCTGCCTGGCAGTCATTGTTAAAACCAGGCAAATGACAAGGAGGGCATGGCAGGGGGCGGGGTTGGTCTTTGGGGATAAGGAATCCATTCCTAGATTTTTCTCATGCTTTGTGCTTGCATTTCTGGGAACAAGGATTCTTTCTTGGAATGAAACATCTTTGTATATATGACTATAAAAGATTATCTTCATTCTATGAGTATTAACATACCTTTCCTGGGCATAGGTTAAAAAATAAAATATGGACACAGCTTTATATAGACTAGAAATCTGATTTTATATATATATATATGTATGTATACTGTCAATATTGGTTCATTTTTAAAATGACTAGACTTCCAAAATTTGAATTAAATATCCTCTTCCCTGTCTTTTCTGTTGAGGCAGCCCCACCCAGTACCTTAAATGTCACTATGGGCTGACTACTGAAGGAGGCAGTCTTTCCTGAGCCTGACCCACTTGCCTCTCTAGGCACCACCTTCAGCCACCATTTTTGGCAGAAGTGAGGGGATTTTTGTTGTCTTATTGCTTTCCTCTTTCTACCTGCTTCCGCTGTCCTCTGGATGTAAAAGCATTTCCCCCTCTCAAGCCACTCCCGTGTGTCCATTGGTTTCCTGGGGGCAGGAGGATTTGCTGTTGCTGATGGAATTGGGATGAGGCTGTGATTATAAGTAGATTGGCTTGCATCTTATTTTGCCTTTTCACAGCATCAAGGTGAACCATCTTTTCTACTTAACACTGGTCCTGGACTCTGAGTGTCAGATACTAGTCATTCTGGGATACTCACGGATTAGACAAGAGGCCTTTTAGGTCAACTATCTGATACAGTGCCAGCCACACAGTACCTAAGGTGTTATCAGTTGAATGAATGGATGATTAAAGATGTTTCCCAACCTTTTATTTTGTCCCAGTATTTTGTTTTGTGCACTGTATGTTTTTCCCATTGAAGCTTAGAATCAATACAGTCTGGCAGTTTGCCTACCTATATTTTATGGGTTAAAAAAACTTCAAAAATATTTTATCTATTATGTTTCATAAAAACACAGCATTTGGAATGATTCCTCCACCATGTTAATATTGCAGACATTTTTTAAGGTAATGATGAGTCATTTTCTTTCTATGATATAAGTTCCAACTTGGACCTGACCACAACAATGGGAAGACCCTTGAAGTGTAGGTACCAGTACTTTCTGTGCAGTTTCCTATTTGAGTATCCATAGAAAACCACTTCTTAGTTTAGAACATGGAAACCTGGGTGGATCAAGTCAGTTCTTCTGACTCACACAGTGAGAGCTTGGAGGAAAAGCTCTAAATAAAGCTCATGGATTATCCAACTTCAAAGCCCTCTTTGTGCAGATGCTGCCCCCACCCCTAGGCCACAGAATCCTCCTATTCCCCTGCCCTACCTCTTTCTCTGAGACAACCCCAGAGAGGTGGTTTTTCCCAACTACAAATAGATTTCTTTAAATCATACCTTATAGATATCTATGTCCCTGTTCTCTGGAGTTTGAGTTACCTGTGTGATAATCCTTAGACATTGCTGGGTGACATACCTAAGGATACTAGCTGGCAGATTCAGTGGAGAGCATGGAGCCTCCTGAACTCTGAGATTTTACTGGGAAGGAAGCTATTGTCAGGCTATAGGTTCAATGGCAGCTACAAAAAGGAAGGGAGGGAGGGAAGGAGGGAAGGAGGGAAGAAGGAAGGAAGGAAGGAAGGAAGGAAGGAAGGGGCTCAGTGAACTGGAGGAATGCCTGTGGCCTTTGGAGTCAGGGACTAGACTTGACTTCAAGGAAAAAGGCAGTGCAATCTTCATCCCACATCTGTGTGTCCTCTGTGCTTCAGAAGGTATTGCTTAATGAGAATAAAATATTAGGAGGTAAAGAATTAGAGTTTGGAGACCAAAAGGAGACAGCCTATCCAAGTAAGGAATCTTGGAAGGGGAATTCCAGAGTAAAGGACAAATGAAAAATCTTAAACCTTAGGAATGAGAAGCATTTGAGCTAACTGATTATGGAAATGGCAGCTCAGGTCATGCCTGAAGTGTATGCTTTGTTCCTTTATATTCTGAGCAGGTATGTCATGATTCCCAGCCAGAATATTTTTTCTAAAGTATAAGAAAAATGCCCTATGTGTATTAAGAGCTTTGACCAAACCAGCAAAATGCTTGCGGGCATTCCAGAGAGATTTCTTAAGAGAATATGAAACTTACCTGGTTCACCAGTTTGTAAATAAATTTTCCCCTTTTCATCCCACTGGACTGATGGGAAGTCCAATGAGCTGTGACCCGTGAACATGGGCTGTGAACCCAGATGTGTTCAAGATAATAAACACCAGTTTGTTTATAAAACCTCAATTATTTCAGAGTGTGAACATTAATAAAGGAACATTTGGTAAATATTTGGTTTGTAAAGAGATCCCTCTGAGAAACTTTTAAACACAAAAAAATTGAAAATGATGTCACATAAAATATTAATAATTTTTCTTGCCTTAGTTATATTACAAGGCTGTAGAATTGTGCCTGTCATTTATTTCTGACACTCAAACAAGAGGCTATCAGATCACCTTTGGACAGATCCAGAAATTCCTGAAATACATTTACACTGTACTGTTTGTCAGTCTTCTAGGGTGACAGATGGACTATACTTCCTAGTGGGTTCTTCAAACTCATCTTGTAGTGACTTTTTCTCTACCATTTTCTCCCTAAATTAGAAAAATTAAATTAAATTTGAAGAGGAACAAAAATCCCTTTGTGTTCTATATGGCTCTTTGTTCTTTAGCTGTGGGCATGTTTTATAGAACCATTTGTAGCTGCTTATTATGCTTAAAAGCAGCGAAATGCTAACAACAGTAAGGATGTGTCCCTAGGGTACAAATGTGCCTGTTTGATCCAGTCTCTGCTCTTAATCAGAAGGAAACAGGAAGATGAGAAGCATCCTCTGCTCCTAGGTGATGTTAATAGGTGAGCAGAAACCACCACCTCTACAGTCCATGAAGTGCTCATCAGGTCCATGCACAGCTTTACCTGTCCTGGATCTTCCCTCAGGCCAGTGGGAAACAAGTATAAAAGATCTGGGAATACAGAGTCTTCTCAAGCCCCCTTTTAATCAAATCTATTTCAACACATATCTGTGTCAACATATGAAATAGGGTTCCCTCCAAAATAAACATCATCTGCTGATATTGGAAGAGTCCCTCTACCTGGCTCTTATTTTGACCTGAGTCCCTTCATGGAGTAGATGTATGACTTTCAGGAGGAATGTGTGTGTCCTCTGAACTAGATCTCTGCTTAGCAAGACGAGGTTTCTGCATGATAGAGCTGTAACTAAAACACAAACTAATGAAATGATCCCATGTCCCCCATCACAGGAACTAATTCATTTAGGTCACTACAATTTGCACATACAGTTATATGTCACTATTGTGAATGCTAAAGAAAGGCTCAGAGAGATTTCCCAATTTGACTAAAGTCATCTTTGTAAAAAGATCCAGGGATTGTTCCATCCAGATACAAGATAGTAACTTAAGCAAGAAAGCAGTAGTTTCATGGACACACATGACTACTCCTTCCAACCCCCCCCACCTCTAATTGTCTACACCTGGTAGCTCATGCAGCAGCAAATGTTTTCGGGGGGGGGGGGGAATGGGGCTGGCCAAGTGTGTATAGCATCACTGCTGGAAGAACAGGGGAGCATCTGCTCTTCTAGTGTGGTTCTTTCAGGCCTCAGAGTTTCCTTCTGGCCTTTGCCCAGGAACACATAGCAGGACAGGATGGGAAAGCAGATGCTGTTTTTTTTCTGCCTTGCTTAACTGCAGTTCTGGGCCTGAGGCCCCTCTCATTCTCCCTGTCCTTTTCCCAGACAGAAGAAGCCCGGCTCCTATTCTCATTCAGCCAAGCAGAGACACACCCAGCACTCTAAGCCAGATGGAAGCTTCGTAATAGAATGGCCCAGGAACCTACTTGGGACATCTGGAATTCAAAGACACATTTCTCATGGCTTACTCTTTTTTTATTGCCATAGAAATACTAGACATTAAGATAAGAAGAATAAGTGAGAATATTTTCCCCTGATGATAATATCCAGGATCTTGTGGGTTTTATACATGTACTTTAACTATACACTGAACTACTATAGCCACAGCCCAGATTTTATCTAAAGAGAGGCATCCCTTATTGAAGGAAGAAATCTCTTTTATGACCACAGTGCAAGAGGGCCCTGAAGGGAGTGTTCTCAAGTCTGCTCTTGCCCCTATGAGACTTTAGGCAACCTCAGAATCTGCATTGGCAAACAGATCTTTACATTCTCTGATCCCCAAGGTCCCCGCTAATGCAAATGATACCAGGGGTCAGCCCTTCCTCCTCTCTCTCACATTCACTCACAAGTTATAAGCTCCTCCTGTGAGGGAAGCAAGAGCAGGAGAAGGCATGAGAATTGCTGGCTTCGGCTCAGCAGGACCAGCCAACATCTGTGTTGGATATAAGGGACTCTGGTTGCTTTTTTCCCTTAAGGTCTCAGCTTTTCTTATTTAGGGAGTGGACTTAGCTAATAGACTATATCAATGAGTGGGGTAACAACGAGCGATAGGCCCTTTCTGTAGCAGAGCTTTAGCTTAATGAAAACGAACATTAATAAAGTGATGCCATGATTCATTTACTGTCACTGTGGCTCTTTCAGTGAAGGCTGCCATTGATAAAGGCACAAAGGCCACAATTGCCCCAAATCTAGACTAGTCAAACAAACAAGCAAACAGAAAACAACTCTGAGCCTGTGCTCACTCAAGCCTTTTGGCTGCCCAAGCTGATATTTTAAATATGATGGCTGCTGTCCAATGGAAACAGCCGCCTCTCAAAAGCCCAGTAATGTCTGTCCTGGGCTCTGGGTGAGGTTACCAGTGAACCTTCTGCACTCCAATCTTAATAGAAACATAGTAGGACTTCTGTTTAAGAAAAAGAAGATCCCACAAACAATGGTGAATGAATAGACACATTTGATACTGACTTGCAGCATTAATCTAAATATAGAAGATGACCCGAAAGAATGTTTTTGCTCCTGACCACCAGCCTTTCTTTCACCAATAGCTTTTGAAAATATTCATTCTTAAGACTTAAAGATAAGGTCTGAGGTGTTCAGTCTGAGGATTCCTAGAGACAGGATCTTCCCCTTTCAGCCTGAGGATTCAGTAGTGGTGAGAAGTTTCTCTGCGGTTTGTTCCTCTGTCTCTCTGATCTTTCAGCTTTACACAAAATCTGGCTCTGGGTTTTTATTATAAAGCTACTTAGGATTTGTGAAATACTCCATCATTTATACCTTTTTCTTCCCTAGCCATGTCCACTTCCAAAATCCATGCCCCACTTCTGAGGATGTTTCAATGATCTACTAGTTGTAAACGGACACATCATTTCTTTTACTATAAATAACCTAAAAAAATCGTTTAGACTATTAACTCTTCTTTCAAACAAAGGAAATTATCATTGTTACTTTCTAAGCCTGCATGAAATATAAATTCTAATGGATGCCTCTGTCTGCCTTTGTACATAAACCATAAAGTCCTTAGAGTTATAGTAACTATCAGGCCTATTGGCAGATACACAATGAAATTATTATTTTAAAAATACTGACTAGGGATCAGGTTAGTGCTTCTTTTAAAAAATTTTTTATAATAGTGTTAAATGTTCAAATAGAAGGTTTCTATGTTTGCTTCTATGTTCTCACAGATTTTCAGTCTTACCCCATGGCAATTGTCCATTTTCTTAGGGTTTGTTTTTAGAGTTATTCTTGGCATTCAGTTACTTGGTAAACCTCACATATTAATTAGGTTGCTTTACCACTGTGATCAAATGCCTGACAAGGAGCAAATTGATAGGGGGAAAAAAAGGGTTTGTTTGTTTCAGAGTTGGGTTCACAGCCCATATTTTCAGGGCCGAGATGGTGGCAGGCGGCTCCATGGCAATGCGAGCATGAAGCTGGACCTTCACCCTCTCTTACATCCTGACATGACAGAAAGAAGACAAGGAGAAACACCAGCCTGGATCAGGAGTTCTCATTTCCCTATTTCTAGTCATTCTGACCCCCACCCATAGAATGGTGCCCACATTCAGGTTAAGCTTTTCAGTTCCAATTAGATCTCTCCAGAAACAGGAGCTGAGATGTGACTATAGATGATTTTAAATCCAGCAAAGTTTGTAGTTTAGATTAGCTATCTCCCTTCCCCATTTGATTTTCAGAGTATGTGTGCTCAGTAAAAGCTCATTGTATGGACCTCATGTCAGCATGAACCATGGAGTGGCAATAAGTCTCAGTTTTTGTTACTGTTTTTATTGTTTTGACAAAATATATAAAATGGGCAACATCAGGAAGGAAAGTGTTGATTTAAGGAGACCCAACCTGTCATGAAGGGGCAGCATTGCAGCAGGTGCCTCCATGGTGACAAAAGAGATTCCTCACCTTCTCACATCCTAGTTTACAGATGAAACAGAACATGGTAGGAAATAGGACCTCCTAATAACCCCCAAGGCCAGCCCCTACACATGAGCTAATGAGGAACATTTCAAAGAAGAACATCTTGTTTTTTTTTTTGTTGTTGTTGTTGTTTTTAAATTTTATTTATTTATTTATTTGCCTTGGTGTTTTGCCTGGTACTGGAACTACAGACAGTTGTTAGCTGCCATGTGGGTGCTGGGAATCGAACCCGGGTCCTCTTAGACGGTGCTCTTAACCGCTCAGCCATCTCTCCAGCCCCAGAAGAACATCTTGTAATAGCAGTCACTAGATGCCTTTGCTCTACAGGAAAAAGTAAAGCCTGGAGGTCACTGTATTCATGGACCTAGAACATTGAAATCGTTTGCATTAAGTAGTGCCTGTGTTATGATGATGAGTTCATGATATAACCAGATACAATAGAAACATTTTGATATTTTTCTATTGTTGAATTACTAGTCATTTTTGACTACTATCTATGTGAAAATTGTCACAAGAAATCTAATGCAAATAATATCTGGATGGTTTTATAAGATTTGATATTTAATCTGTCTTATATTGTTGATCTCATTCAATATCTCACTTAATCCTAAAAATTATTTGATTAGGTAGAGTCCTAACAAAGATCTTTCCACTTTATTAGTGGAAAAAAAAGTAAAGTTTAAGAAGCCTTTAGTTCATATAAACCTCAAGTGATTGAAATTTAAATTCATGTTATCTGACTCAGAACTCACAAGGAGTCAGTTTATGTTCTACAGTTAAGAAAATCTCACGTTTCTGGAGACACAAAATTTTGTCTCTCTTCAAGTCCACACTGTACCCCATCTTGTTTCCCGTGATGCATAAGTGGTACAAGAAATATGAGAAGCAGGTAACTGGTGACCCTCCTCTCCATGGGGGTTGGACCATCAATTACTGCTTCATATTCAGAAGCTTTACAGCCTTCCCACTCAGAGGCGGGTTCTAACTTGTCTTCCTTACATGAAAAACTTGGCAGGGAGGTGGGCCTCACTTTCATCCCTAAGACTGCCTTTCCTGAACTATAAGAGATACCAGTGAGAGATTTTTCTTGACAATGGGAATTTCACTTCCTTATTGAGGACATAAGGAAGACATACACTACATAATGGTAGTCAGGGTTCTGGAGAGGTTTGGTTTGCTGTGGCTCTTAAAACTTCATGTAGTGAAAGTGTCCTTAGCACTATTTTAGAAAATTTGGTGTTTCTTTACAGGTGAGGAAACAAAGACCCAGTTGAATCAGTTTTTTTTTTTCTTCTCATTGTAGGTTTCTGAGAATTTAAACTTAATTAAATTTTTGCCCATATTGCAAAAAACATTGTTATAGCAGAATTTATCAGTGATAGAAATAAAATAAAGGCAATAAGCATAATTGCCAATGAAATTAGCAAGAAATAGTTGCTGAGAACCCTATTAGCATGACCATTCATTTGGAATTTTTTATTTTATGTGTCATCTATTAAAATATCACTACACATTCACACTCTTTATTGTTCTCTTAGTTTTGCTACAGTATATTATTATAGTTTGTCTTATTTTAAATACTTTACCATTAAATTGTTTTAGCCTACTCAATATATTATCCCATTGCTTGGGGAATCCAGTTAAATTAACCATATTTTTTTTTCTTTAAGTTTGGATTGCTTCTAAGATCTTTGTCTTAACAAAAACTGGAATGGCATTAATTTTCAGCTCTAGGTTCACATTTATTTGAGGTCAAATGACAAGCTACCACGTGAGGAGAAGAGTAATTTGTTTAGAGTTCCTCAGCTCCTGCGTCTCAGGAACTGGATTTGAACCATAGTCTTGCCCAGAATCTCCCTATGAGCGTCTCCACAGCATTGCCCCATATTTCATGGAAAATACCTTTTTCTCTGTTTTCTTCTCTCCTCCAATGAGGACACTTGTTTCTTCATCCCCACCCTTGGCTTGCCTGTCTGTTTTCTTATAGCTCTGATATTGGGTGTTGTTCCGGAAGCTGAGACTGCACAGCCAGACAGAGAACAGGGCTGCTCTTCCCTGCTCCTCTCTGAACCCATAAGCTTGGAAGCTGGTTTTCATTTTCCATGTTCTCTGCCCTTTATCATCTTCAGGAATGCTATACTTGAAATTATTGCCTCTTTTCTCTCAAAGCTGACCTATGCCCCAGATCATCATGAGATTATTTGGATAGAGATATTGAGAATTCAGAAACGGTTTTCTGCTTTATCCACCAAAGTAGGTTTAAATTATGGCCTGATATAAAAAGGAAGCTTCAAGCAATCTTCCAGGTTTTAAAGCAATTGGATATAATCCTCTGCTTCTAGAGACTTCATTCCTGGCTATTCCCAAAGAAGATAGGTTTGGTTTGTTTCAGTTCTTCCCTGGTGTTCTGTCAAAGACCCTTTTTGCTACAAGAATTCATAGGGGAGCATGTTTTATTTGGTTAAGAACAGGAAAATAAATTTTCTGTTACCCCAGCTCTCTTGTTATATGTTTAAAGTAGTGCTGGTAAGAGGTAAAGTTATTTGCTAAAGTCCATATAGGATTTTTTCTTCTTTCTCTTTTTTTTCCTTTATTCCTTCCTTCCTTCCTTTCTTCCTTTTTTTTGTTTGTTTTTTGTTTTTGGTTTTTGGGACAGTGTCTCACTTTTTAACAGCCCTATCTATTCTGTAGCTTGCCTCCAGCTAGCCCCCAACTCAGAGAGATCCTCCTGCCTCTGCCTATCTCTCCCCCAAATGCTAGGATTAAAGGTATGAGCCACCACACCTGGCCTCTTTTTTTTTCTTTTTCTTTTTTAAGGCAGAGAAGAAGAGAATGTTAAGAATGAAACAGTCTCTAAATAGTTCTGTACATTTGCTTCTTAGCAACCAATCCTTAAAATATGACTGGCTGTTTGAAGAGGGGATCTTTAAAGAGAAAATGAATCAAATCAAAAGAAGCCCTTAAGGGCTGCTCTTAATACAATATGAATAAAAAAAATCACACACAGGTAGAGTACATTCAAAGATTCTGGGAAGAAGAGAAAGTAGACCACAAACCCAGGAGGGAGTCTCAGCAGCCACATTTACCAATCTTACCAGATCTGCAGCTCTCACATGGTCACATCAGGTGCAGGTTAAAGGCAGAGAATTTAAGTATTGGAAAGCTTATCCTGTGACAAGAATTATTATTTATAAGAAACGATACCACATGAGAGTGTGAATTAAGAGATAGAATCAGTCATATTCCAACCTTGAAGGGTATCTGGGATATCCTCTTAGTCTTGCTTCAGAGATGAGGAAGCAGAAGCACAGAAAGTCAAAAGCCTATGGTTACTGATGGAGCAAGGCCCAATGTTGTGGAATATTTGTACATATGATGAAAATGTATTGCTGTGATTGATATAATAAAAAGCTCAATGGCCAATAGGTAGGCAGGAAATATAGGTGGAACTTGGAAGCAGAGAGAAAACTCTGGGAAGATAAAAGGCAGAGTTGCCAGTCAGATGATTAAAAAATATGGGTTAAATTATAAGAACTAGTTAGAACCAAGCATAAGCTAGTGCTGAGCTTTTATAATTAGTACTAAGGCTCCCTGTCATTATTTCCAGGCTGATGGTCTGGATGACCACAGCCCAAACTCATCTTCCTGTCTGACTTTATGTTTTCATTGATACCATGTTCTCCTGCCCAGTGAGAGAGTTTACTAGGCTGTGAGGATCTCTTGCTTACCAACAGGTAAGAAAGAAGCAAATAATCCCAGTGCCTCAGTGACTTTGGACCCAGTTCATTTGGGAGATTAGGCAAGTTTGGCTTCTGATTTCAGGCTAAAATTGTGATGGGATAATATAGGAAAACAATGTAGTTAGGTTTCTCTGGAGTTTATATTTCCAAAAAAACATGATGACATAAATATCTACATACAATAAAATATTAGCATTCCTAGTGATAGATCCTGCACTCTGAGGAAATATGACCCTCCAAAAGAAAATTAACTATCCACTCTGCCCACCTTTGCTAAAGCAGGAAGCCAAATTCATATAGATGTGTCATAAGTAGACACAGAAACTCCAGGCCAGTTTTGTCCATAATATAATTTAGAAATATTTCTATTAATTTTAAATTTTATTTTACTTTTATTAAATAAGTTGATCAATATGCAACCAATGAAAACCAAGGAAGAAGTGGAAATCATACATGCTGGACTCTCCTAAATTGTCTACCAATGCTTACCTGTCTATGCTACGTTTGCCTGATCTACCTGTTGGCTAGTCTTCCCATCCCACTTGTCCATGGTTACATGTTTGCCACTAGCCTATAGTGGCTATATTTCTATTGTCTCAAAGTGAACATGGAAGTTTTTTTTTTAAGACTCCATCATTGAGAACTTTCTTTACTGACAACTTCATATATGTACCTTTTTGGAAAACTTAATCAAAAACACATGTTGTGTTTATCTAAGTTGTTGTATTATCAATAAAGACTCAGGTCAGGTACTGGGGTGAAAACCTGGTACATCAGAGAAGGGACAGAGGAACAACAGTTGACCTTCTCTCCACGTTTCCCAGATCAAAGTGACCTCAAAACCTCTAAGTCCCTTCCTACTCTTTGCAGTTCGTCATCTCTCTCTCTCTCTCTCTCTCTCTGTATTCCTGGATTCTCTGTGGTTCATTCAGGTCAGCTAGTAACTGGCTCCATCGCATCATGGTTAACTTATTAACAGAGTCTTGGGGTTTCACAGTGGGATCAAATATCCTGCAACACCTCCACTCTCACCTCCGCTGTCTTCTGTCTTTTTTCTAAATGCCCTAGTCTCTGCCAACACGATACTTTCCATCTGGTCCCTTGTTTGGTCTTTCCCCTTCCATACACATAGTGGCTGATTTTGTTGTTTACTATTATACCACTAGACCTTAAACTAGACACACTTACAAATATCAAACAAAAAAACAGATGCATAAATGGATAAACACATCACACTGTATCTTGGCTTTAAACTAATGTGCTCACCTGGGTAATTGGTTTGAAGGCAGCAAGTAAATAGGATCAAATATGAAAACAAGGTGCAGAAGTATTTGGAAAAGGGAAACATCCAGGAGGAGCTAAGGAACACATGGAGATCAGTGGGGGAAGGGAAGAAAGTAGAACAAAGCATACTGACATTTCTGTGTGAAAATATCATAAACTATTAATAATGTAAAAATTAATAGTAATAAGAAAAGGCCACTAGACTCTCTTTTCAGAGATAAAGGGGCCATATCCATGTAGTTTCCTGCTGTCTAAACAAGGCCTTGCTTGGGCTACCCTTAGAGTGAGCTAAGGAAGGGAAGAGGAAGACTTGGGTAGGCTGTGGGTGGAGGGTGCAGGTTAGTACTAGCATGTTAGCCTGAGGTACGCAATTTTTTTTTAGACACAATTTAATACAGCTCATGTTGTACATGTTTTGTCCTTTGACGGGCTTAGAAGGTCAGCAACTGTTACCTTGAATCTCAAACATTTCTGTGCAGATGCATGTCACAAGAGCTTACTGCAGAACCATCGCAAAAGGTTTTTCTCTCTGGGGTTGGAATATAGAATGCTAAGTAATGACCTGGAAGAAGGAAGCGCAGCTTCATGACTTTGTGGGTGAGGATGAAGTCAGATTGTCTTTAAATATAGGGAGTATGTGCCTATAATGCTAACATGTTCCTAAAACCTGAGAAGTTGGCTGAAGATAAAGAAAGCTTTTCTATAAGTTCTGATTGTTTTTAAGCAGGGCCTCATTTGTACCTCTTTCAAGAGTTTATTTCAGTTCAGGCCTTCCTTGATTTCAAGGCTTTTGTAATTTACCCTGTCAATATAACTTGGGGAAGTTTGGGGTCGGTGAATCAAAATAGCTGCTGCTTTAATGAGCCCCTTGACAGTGAGAGCCAGTCTGTGGGGATCTAGGTTTTTCAGCCAGATGGAAGGCTGTGACCAAGAAGCTTACTCATAACCATAATCTGTTTTGTGTGTCAAGAAAGGACCAGAGAAAATATGGCCTGCCTTCCTACCCTAAATTCCTACATAAGAAGTGTGCTGTGGTCTTTACTATAAAATATTTACTAAGCTGAACCAAACTTTAAATTTTTTTTTTTTTTAAAAAAAGACAGAGATGTGGGGAAGGTAAAAGTCAAGCTTTTTTGAGAACAGAGGAAAAGGGAGGCAGGTAGGCAAGAAGATTGATGCTTTTCATCCTGAGATATTGGCTCTAGCTTTTAAAGGAACCAGCATTGGTTGAATGTCTCTTGTATCCTGACTTTAGGTTCACAAGGTATTTTGGGGGCAATGATTATTTTCTGGAAGGCCCTTCTTCCTTCCTTTGTCAGGCTGCCCAGGCTCAGAACCATCACTTGGGTTCTTTGTTCTCCTGTTCAGAACAAAGAAGTCTGAACAAGTTACAGCAAGCTTGACCCCATCCCTCATCTTTAAAACAACAGTGCATTTCTTCTGCACCCTTTCTTCCAGGATTCTGTCCCTGGTGGGAGCTAGGACAGTGCAAGCTGTGCCCTATATAAAACGTGTCCACCATCGGACAGTTTTAGGGAGTTGCATAAGTCAGTGGTTGCATGCTTTCAACCACAATTCCCAGGAAGTCCTGACCAACTTTTAAAATATAATCTCAGACTTGCAAAAGGATCCCTGTGGCCTCTACTAATTGCTGGGCGCAATCGCCTGTCATTTGAAGGTGCCGCTCACATATTCCAAAGCCCAAGCCTGTATTTCGCTTCTGGGAATTACATTTTGGCTGGCTTTCAAATCTAGTGAAAAGGTTTCTTGTTTCTGAAAAGCAACAGGGTAAGAATTCACTAGGCTTCCCTGTCACTGTAAAGA
The DNA here is from genome assembly GCA_004025045.1 of Sigmodon hispidus. Classification (NCBI taxonomy): domain Eukaryota; kingdom Metazoa; phylum Chordata; class Mammalia; order Rodentia; family Cricetidae; genus Sigmodon; species Sigmodon hispidus. The sequence goes on along the minus strand of PVIH01000019.1, from coordinate 650,172 downwards.
TCAAGTCAAAGCTAGCTGTCAGTCAAAAATGATTAAAGAGGAGAACTGTCTCATAAAAGAGGAATGGTGACCATTCATCCACACAGCAGCAGAGACAAGACGTCACTTGCTGGAGCCACAAATCTATAGTTCTTAATTCCCGATGATCTACTGCCTTTTATTGTCTGTATGGTCTTAGGAATTTCTAGTGAGGTATTAACACAAGTCCATCCATTACTATCATTATCCTAAATCTCAGGCCCTCATATTTGCTACAAGTCTATCTTGTTGGCCAATGCCTCAAAATTATTATTCAATATTGCATCTCTTCCTTTTGCAATGTTTCCCCCTCTGCTTTTATTGATGGGTCACCCTTATGAACCCTGTTTTGAACCATGGTGAAATTTTGTACATCACTTCCCTTTTCTTCAGCTCTTTAGGGAACAAACTTTCTTCAATAATATGCTATGCATTCTTATGCATTCATGTTCTTGGCATCACATCAGGCCATAATAATCACTTCAATCTTTATCCATTTTGTAATTTCCCCTATGAAATTTCTTCAAGAAATTATAAAATGCTTTGTACATTTTGCAAATAAATAATATAAGTAGTTAAATAGTTTTTACAATCCCCCATGTTGTTGCGTGTGTAACCCATGCTACTGCCAGTGGCCTGTTAACAATCTAATGTTTACTCATCCAGATCTTTCTCCTGTCCACACAAAAACACGATAAACACATTGTGATACCTAAACCTGGTTGTAATTTAATTTCATCTGGGAATAACTAAAACTCCGGCAGCTGAACACACCTGTAAAGAGTTTTCTAGACTGAATTCTTTAAGGTTGGAAGACTCACTCTAAGTCCAGACCATTTGAAGTAGGATGACCCATCATAAATCTGCATCATTTGAAGTCTGCATATCCACCCTAAATCTAGACTAATATCCATGTGTACATTTAATGTTTTGTGCATTTTGACAAGGATTTCCTCCTATTTTTCCCATTTAGCTGTAGTGTAGTTGTTTCTGATATTTCTTTAGCTTAAAATACAGATTTAACCTGCTTTTGAAATAGCTTTGTGAACAAAATAAATAAATCTAAAAATTAATTCTGGGCCAGAGAAATGGCTCAGTGGGTAAAGGTGCTTGCTGGCTTGCATGTTGACTGGACGTCAATCTCCTAGACACGTGATGGAAGGAGAAAACCGGTTTCTAAAAGCTGTTCTCTGACTTCTATATTTGTGCTGTAGTATATTGTCACACACATACAATAAATATATAAATAAATGTCAGATAGTCTTGGAGAGAGACAGGGTACATCTCAGGGGTAAACCATTTACATAGCATGCTGCAGGCTCTTGAGATGTTCCCGATATTGGAAAACAAAACAAACAAAATCCCCCAAATAGTAATAAAATAGTCAGTACAGTAACTCACGCCATGGTTATATCATAGCTTATTAAATCATAGCTCACGATTGAATGTTACTGGTTCTCTTGTTTCTCTGTCCTTCTTTGTAACTCTGCTTCAAGCCCTGTATGGGCTGCATGAAAAGTCTCTGCTGCTTTGACGCTCTAGTTATATTTCATTCACATGGTACCGATGGGAGACTGGCAGGAAAGTAAACAGGGAGATCGGTGAATTTTTCCCCTTGACTCCTTCCTGCAGGGACTGACAAGGCTGAATATATCCAGGGAAGGAGTACAGCTATGGTAGGCCTTGCAATGCAGCTTCAACATCCACCAGCCATTCCCAGTTCTAGCAACCACTTCTGCTTCTGGCACCTTCAAGCCTGAGTGATGATGAGTTCTAGGCTCATATGTTGGCAGGCCCTGGATGTGCACATCTATTGACTTTTCTTAACCCAGATCCACACTGTGCCACATGATCCCATTGTTATACTGTCCTGAATAATTCAGGTTGAGTGTTATTTCTATTTCCTGTTCTTTCTATGAGTTCTAAAGCTACTTCCACCATTTTATTGGCTGCTGTTTTACAGGAAGGAAATTCTTTTATCTCCAGCATGGCCATTCTGTCAACTTGAATCTTTCTACATTTTTAAGTCTGAAATTAAATTTCATGCATGTTTCTAAGAGGTTTTATTTCTTATTTACAGAATAAACATTGAACTCCCTAAATGATTGCCTCCTGTCCCCAGCTCCTGTTGGAGTACCCTTAGTATTAGGAATCCATCTCAGTCCTCAGTTTCTCATTGCAGTACATTTCTTATATTAGAACCATTGACTCTCCATTGACTGGTTTTATGATGTCAGACTGTGAGTTAAGACCATCAATTTAATGGAATTATGGGGGCATGTAAGTCAACTTTTATTGAAGTTTCATTGAACAAAAGTCCATAAACTTATGTAAATGTTCTAAGTCACAACAATAAATAGTTATTATATAAGTTAGTTATAAATTAGTACTTCCCTACTCTGATCAAAATCTGTTCTGATCTGTGTGTTCAAATTAGTTACTTTCCTCCAGGCTCAAGTCAGACAAGGCCTCTGGGAGTTCTATGATCTCTGCAAAACAAATTTCTCTCTCTCTCTCTCTCTCTCTCTCTCTCTCTCTCTCTCTCTCCTCTTCTCTCTTCCTATAGAATTCACTGTTTAGACTAGTCTTGATTGTAGAGGAACACTGTATGATGCACAGAGGACTTCCAGTCTTACCTTGAGTTGGTTAGGCACATTTTCTGAAGATGATGGGCCAAAATGATTACCACTGTTGATAGCTCCAGTGCTCCAGTTTCTAACAGGATTCTCTCATTGGACTAAATGCATGATGTTGTTTAGTCAACATCATCCCAGAGAGTTTCACCATCCTAGAAAGCTTTGACGTGCAACTTTTTACACTTCCTGGCAATCATTAACCCTTTTACTCTTTCTAATCTTACCCTTTTGTTTTTGCTTTGCATTCTTACTTGAGTTCCTGGGTTACTTTTCTTACTGTTTTATTTCTGCCTAAACCTGACATCAAACATCCTGGCTAATTATCATGTATGCCTGCGTTTCAGGACTGATTTGTTAAACTTGCTTGTCCTTAGAACCAAGGTCAAAGATGAACTTTCACATTTGTTTCCTGATGACATAGGCACAGTGCTGATTGGACATGGATTCTACTCAGTAGGAGCTTGCTTGACCCTTCTTCTCTACATACCAAGCTCTCGGGGGGAGGGGGGGATTTTTCAGCTATAGTGCATGCATAGGTTTGAAATTCTCTAGAAGAACAGAGTCAGTGTGGTGTGATTATGTTATAAAAAGGGGTAGTACCAGAATATCATACACAATAAGGGCTGGCAATTCCAATAATGGCCATCTGTCCATAGGAATAGCTGAAAACTCTGTAGCTGCTTAGTCCTCAAAGCTGGATGCCTCAGCAGTCTAATATCTAACTGAAAACTTAGATGAGTCCAAGAGAGTCTCTGCTCTTCGGTCCACACTTGGAGAATGGAGAGTCTGAACTGAATTGAAGCATAGGATGACAGAAGTTGAGGAGGAAGCAGCAGAGCAAGGGTGGATATACTCACTGCCACTAACACAGGAAGACAGACAGACAAGCGAGACTAATTTCTTTAGTAACTTTATATCTGGGTGGTCCATTAGAATGTGCTTCCCACTGCAGAAGAGGCCCTTTTCCTTGTAATTAATCTTTCAGGCAATCTTTTCTGGTAATTCTCAAAGACCCACTCAAACGTATCTTTCATCTGACTCTAGATCTTATAAAGTTGACAAATCAAATTAATCATCACAGAGTCTTAGGGAAAATGTTGTAAAATAAAGAGCAGAGACAGTATGGAGTAGGTCTTTATCCTGCTTCTTAGTGAAAATAGCTACTTTATCTTTTGACCTTTTTGCCTTCTATTGCTATGATAATTATCATGCCAAAAGCATCTTGGGGTGAAAGGAGTAAATTTAGCTTATACTTCCACATCATGGTCCATCACTGAGGGACGTCAGGGCAGCAACTGAAGCAGAAGCCATGGAGGAAAGCCACATTCTGACTTGCTGTCCCTTGAGGCTCAAGTCTAGCAACCTTTCTTATATCTGCAGGATCACCAGCCCAGTCCAGGAGTGGCACCACCCACTGTGAGCTGGACACTTCCACACCAATCATCAATACAAAAAAAAATTATAATAAGGTCCTACAGACTTACTTACAGGCCAATATGATGGAGGCATTTTCTCAACTAAAGGTTGAGAACTAAGGTTTCTCTTCCCAGATGATATCAACTTGTGTCAAAAAGACAATGAACTATCTGGCACTGCTCTCATTGACATCTCTATAATAAAAGGGAGAGAGTGGAAGTTATAGCATAGCAAGTGCATTTATATTTGTAAAGCTTCTATTTGTAAATCAGCTCCATCCCAACCCTCTATTACACCATCAGCCCTCATGGTTGTCCATGAGGTAAGTATTCTTAGCTGTGCTCTATAGATATGAATGTGCTTTGAAAGGCTCAGGGACAGATTAAATCTCTTGGCTAAAATCACACACTGACATTATGGCTAGGACACAAGGGCAGCCCTGGTTTCCCAGGTCCCTGACTGTGTGTATCTCTGTAACATTCTTGTATAAAGTACTATGTAAAATTAGTGCTTGTATCTGTCCAAAGAGTAGCTTTTCCAATTTCCCCTAAACAAATACCCCATGAAGGCTGTGCTGTGGCCTTACCTTTTTCTCTCTAGCTACAAATATCTTATTTACTGATAAATTTTACTTATTATATATTCTTGCCCCTACCTCTCTTCAGCTTCTGACTCTAAAGTTAGCCCCAATAATCTTCTTTCTCTAAGGAACTGCCTAACATCTGGGAAATCCCTACTATTCTGCTTTTGACTCTGCTCTGGCTGGCCCATGTTGATGTATATTATCGGTACATTTTGATTCATCTAGACCTGTGTTAGGCTGGTTTGTGTTTCAGTGCAGTAATCATATGTGTATGTATGTATGTATGTATGTATATATAACATTTATTACAGGGTAGTGCAGGCCTTTAACCTCAGCATTTAGGAGGCAGATACAGAGAGATCTCTGTGAGTTGGAGACCAGCCTGTTCTATGTAGTAAGTTTTAGACCAGCCAGGGCTATGCATAGAGATCCTGCCTCAAACAAAACAAAAAACCATGAATAAATAAACAAGCATCAAAAAATACATTCATTTTTCATGAATTTGTATGTGTGGGGGCTTGGGGAAGGGGCCTATGCCATGAGATACCTAAGGATGTCAGAGGACAATTTTAATGGGGTCTGTCCTCCATCCACTATGTGGATTGAATTCAGGATTTCAGCGTGAAAGCAATTGCTTTTTTATTAATGGAACCATCTTGCCAACTCCAGGATTATCAACTGAAGTCATCTTTTTTTTTTTTTTTTAACTTTCTTCAAGGTAGAAGATTATAGATGAAATAGTGTTTTAATTGCAAGTCTTCTTAAGTTTAACAATTTGGGCCTTTGAATATATTGTAGTAGGATGGTGTTTACTTTTTAAAGACATTATTTAAGGGTAATATTAAGTATTTAGGTAAAAGCATAGTTTGAACAGGGATATGGCAAGTGCCGTGATGAAGATGTGCACATGACTAGCCTGACCTTTACAGATCTAGCTGACCTAAAAGAATGGAACTTTCTCCTGTCTCCTCCTGTCTTGTGTTAATATCCTTCCCCTCCCTGCTTTACCCTGTCTGACCATCCACTTGAGCTTATCCATGTCTAGACTCCTGTTGAAGATGGACCATTATCAGGCAGCTAGGATTAAAGAGCCATCTATAGTTCATTCCCCTGTCCACTGTGAGCCAGGACAGACCCCATCACTCATCAGGGCCTTTGATAATTACGTCTTTAAAATGGTCAGTGTGAAATTCTGCAGAGAGAAGAATGCACATGTCTGGCTTTGATGTTCCAGTCCCCATGGTTGAACAGCCACCCTGCCCTGGTTCACACCCCTGCTAGCTATGCCTCATTCACCTCTTTTCTTCTTCTCTCGTTTTCATCAAGCCACAACCAGATCCAATAAGATAAAACAGTACTTTCTATATATTGTGCATTCTACATAGTGTCTCATTTGCATCCAGCAAGCCTCTGTGGTCCATTGTGTGTTTAGATGACTCGAAAAATGAAGTGGGTTTCAGAAGTTTCTCAGTACCAGTTCAGGAGTTGGGAATGCATTAGCCTGTCAAACTGTGCCCTGTTTCATAGAGGACTAGGGGCTAAGAACCTCCATTGCTCCCTGAGAACCCACCTTCATGTGGAGATTTCTCTCTCTGTCTCAAAGTCGTTATTGCCACCCAGGTCCCTGGAAACAAATCCATGTGCTGGATGAAAAGTGTAGATATGGAGCAGTTTTAAGGACTCCTCATCACTCAGTTTCTGCAGGAAGAGAGTGGATTGCAATCTTCTTATAAGGACCTATTTGTAGAGAAATAAAGACCTAGAAGAGCCATGGGAACTTACTCTGTAAAGGTGGGTTTAGAAACAGAGCCTTGACTGACCTTAGTAGGAACACGGAACAGTTTCTAAGGGCAGGCTGGCATCTAGTGACTATGAAATTCCCTTTATGGAAAGGTCTGTTATACTTTGATTAAGAGAGTGTTTGTTCAATTCATACTTATGACAAGAGCTATGCAGTGTGAATGATAACTGCTATCACTCACTGAGAAGTTGGTGTTCAAGAAGAGTTTAGAGCTTCACATAGAGTATACCCCCAAATCCTTACCAGGATCAGAAGAAAAAAACATTATTTTTTTATTATTATACAGACAAAGTGCTGGAAACCCAGAGAGATAAAGTCACTTGTCCAGATTAGTGTTAAGGCTCTCTGGAGAAACTGTATTCACTCACAGGCAGGCTGAGACTTTAAGTGCTTACAACCTCATTGGTACCTTTTTTCTGAAACCACCCCCACGTCCCCTTCCCCATGAGTCAACAGGACTATTTGAGAGCCAGGGTTTCTCTCTTTTGAATGATAATGTTTTGGAAAAGAACATCAACAAGATTTCATCCATCTAGTTTACCCATTCTGATCTATTCTTAAGGATAACAGTGTTTTTAGGGCATAGGATCTAATTGCCCAAATGGAAATTTCTTTAAAATAATCACCTGTGCCTTCATCTACATCATAAGTGGAGAGTGAATCTCCACAAAAGATCAGAGTCTGTTCTTTGTGGTTTGAATCTAGGTCACAAGAGACTTGCTTTTGGAGAAAGCACCCTTCTTCCTATGTGTTCGCATCATCTCCTTGGGACTGCAGCCAGGTGCCTTCAGAGTATAAAACACACGGGGGTTAAGTACTGTTCTCTGGCTGACCCAGTGGCTGTAAGGAAGTCCGTGGGAGACTGACTGCACCTGAATATGTCTTCATTGCCTCAGACATAGGTGGTGATTGGCATCCTTTATATTAAAGACTAGAGGAGAAAGCTAAACTGCCAACAAGTCCATTAGGCTTTCATTCCAGACTTTACCCTTTCTTTCTCTATCCTAATTTGAATTAGCAATCAATCTACTTATTCTGTTGTTAGCATCTTTAAAGGTTTGTTTTATATATTTTCTTCTTCCTTTCCCTCCCTCACTCAATGTCTGCTGTCATTATCAATTTCTCTCACAAACTTACAATTTTTAGTTTCTATAAATATCATTATATCCCAGTGAAGGAGAAAATTTTGACTTTTACCATGCTTTAAAAGCCCTTGCTAGCCTAGATCATATATCAATTTTCTTGATAAATTGCATTAACACTTTTGGGCCATAAAGGGCAGGTCTAATGCACTGATTTATCCACAGCAGTTGAAAGTTACCTAGAGCTGAGAATTGGCTGGCAGTTTAAACATCACAACAGTTAAGTTTTCATATCAGAGAAGAGAATCCTGCCACGAAGAGCCCCTGGTCATAAGATGTGAATATTTTTGGTACCGTAGCCTGGGGTAAAGGATCAGTGTGGTGGCAAAAGGGGAGCCCTGGATTTGCTTGCACCTATAAATGCTTTACTCTATTGTATAAACTACACCTGTGTGTAGCTCCCTATTTAGAAAACGAGAGCTTGAATCTTGAATCTGTCTTGAACATATGGTATCCAAAAGACTTAGAGGAATTAACAAAAATATAATAGTAAAAGAATAAATAGAACTGAGATTAGATGTATTATAATATTTACTGGGTTGCTCTCTCCTTTGTCAATTTCCCTTCCTGACAACAGCCAGAGGAGGTGAAATAGGTATTGTTTATTCATTCTGTCCTAATGGAAAAACACAAACAAAAACCATGGAGGTTCTGAGAGGGTAAATCCTAACCCAAGATCACACACCTATGAAAGTGCTTCATGGAATTCCCATAGCAACAGTAGGAATACAATCGAATCCATGCTGACCAGCAGGCCACCAAAGTCACTCTGGCCTGGATGACATTGAGGTACTGAGTCCTTGGTGGCTAAGCAGTGTCTCTTGTATACAATCCAGCTGATAATGTCAGCCCTCATGAGAGTATAGACACAAGTAGTTACTTTTCTGTTGCTGCAATAAAATGCCACGGTCCAAGGCAACGTATGGGAGAAGGAGTTTATTGAGGCTTATGTTTCCAGAGGGAGAGTCCACATGGAGAGAGGCATGGCAGCATGCGGCACAACAAGAAGCTGAGAGGTCACATCTTCAACAACAAAGCAAAGCAGGGAGAATAAAATGGAAGTAGAGTAAGGCTATAAACCCTGAAAGCCCATCCCTGGTGACATAATTCCCCTAGCAAGGCTGTACATGTTGCCAAACACCACCAACAACTGCAAATCCAGTGTTTATAAATCTGAGTCTATAGGGGACATGTTTCAATCCACCACAAGTACCTTTCAGATCATCCCAGAAAGCTCTAGAACTATCCTAATTCTCCATGTTAATCATTATATGGCAAAGATTGGGCACTCTTTATTTTATTTTTTTATTATTATGAATAAAGTCATATTTTTTATCCATGTATACCCTTGCTCAAAATCCCTTCCCCCTCCTGTCACTCTCTCTGAGATTGGACATTAACTAGTCTATGCATGCTTAGATGCCTCAGTGCCAGGAAGAAAAAATAAGAGCTCACAATTTATATATGCTTTATTGAAAATAACTAGTACAGGTGTTGAGCTTATTCATACTGCTGGGTTTTGATCCTGTCACGTATGTAACTGAGAGGCTGCTCCATGAGTTCATAACAAGCATTGATTTGTGTGTACAAAGATGACTGGTTTTACCTGGTTTGGGAATAACCAGTCGTTCTATTCTTTGTCACCCTTGAGTACTTTGATATCAATCTCTATAGCTGCCTTTCAAACTCTCAGTGTCAAATAGTTTGCTTAGGCTTCCCTTCCTAATGTAGACCTTGTACATGGGATTAAAATGAGTCATGTGTGTTGTTGTGGGGAAAATAGAGAGCAAGCTGAAGACCCTTCCCCAGGGAGAGCATAGCGTTGTGATCTATGATCAAAGGCCCTGCTTTGTCCCCCAAAGCCTACACTAGATCTATCATTTGTTTTTTAACTCTGTTTAGATTATTCATTGTTAAGTCACAAAGGATTTTCTAATTACCATTTTGAAAGTGTCCAGTAATGTGTTCTCAGTGCTTCTACTTGCATCCACTCCTGCTGTCCTTCGGTGAAACATCAAGGACAAGTGCTCAGAGACTAGTTGCCCCTTTGCTGATATTTGGTGCTTGTCAAGGATAGTGGGTACCACACCAGTGGTCCAGGGCTTGGGATCTTTGGGCTGTTCCTTCTTCATAATTTAAAGTAGAATATGGCCTCTTTCCAAAAACCAGTTCAGCACAGCTTTTTGTTGGAAAGATAAAGAAAAGCATTTAGCAGTGGTAATGAACTTGTATGGTTACCATGATTACCTTCTTCAGGAAGCTCCTACAGAAAACATTGCCCTCACAAACACACAGAACTGGACAATTATTCCTGATATTGCTCTGTGCTTTTCCTGTGGGCTAGCTGGTTGCTATGTTAGGGTTGTTTGTGGGACCCATAAAATGTAGATTTTGTAGACAAGGACAGGGACTTGGAATGGATATTTTTCTCATGTGTTCTCTAGTTTGGAAGCATAGACCAAGAGCAATCTCATAAGCTTGCAGTATTGGTAAAGCCTTCTGGCTTTCTTTCTTTTTAAATTTATTTTATTTATTTAAATAGAATACAGTCTCACAATGTATCTCTGGCTAGCCTGGAAGCTGCTATGTAGACCAGGCTAGCCTTGAACGCATAGAGATCTACCTGCCTCTGCTTCCCTACTGCTAGAATTGAAAGTGCTACACCTGGCCCAGTTTGTCTCTTTCAATTCAAATGCTACAGTCAAGTCATATAGCTTTTGAGGCAGATGCCTTTCTATTACATGCACAAAACACAATATGTATACTTCTAAAAGCTATGCCACTGACAGCTTTCAGATGCAGCAGGGGTCACACTGGAACAATTTGAATTAAAACTGGATCCCCAACAAACAGATCACTTCAAATGTGTAATGCACTGAGCAGACAGAGGTCATTTACTAAATGTGTTCTTGCTAGATGTCTGAAAGAGTGAGTTGGGATGATCTTGGCAACACACTCTTCTGCCAGGTACTGTGTCAATGACTCATGTCTTTTTTCTCTTCCAGAGTGACCGCCTCCTAATCAAGGGAGGGAGAATCGTCAATGATGATCAGTCCTTTTACGCTGATATTTACATGGAGGATGGCTTAATAAAGTATGTACATGAGACATTTGTCTTTTCTACTTCCTCTCAGCCTAAGAAGAAGCTTCAATTTCATAAAAAGTGAAAACATTGGATTTGGTCAAAAGAATCATTCTGAGGTCCCCTTTGTGCACATTGTATTAAATGAGATTGGATGATGTGACCCTAGTCCTTAAGATAAGTGAGTGACAGCATCCTAAAAATGTCAAGGTGTGCTTAGTAGGTTCCAAAGTAAATCAGGATATATAGACTTTTTTTGAAATAAAAGGGAAGTCTTTATATTACAGAAAATACTTAAAAGTGAACTTGAAAAAAAAATAATAGTAAGGCTTAGAAAGGCAAAGTACAAATAGGACATAATTTCAGGAATATTTTCTAAATACATTCATCAGTAATCTACAATTTCTCTATAAAATGATTTGCTACTAAAGAATGATAGGCAGTTAATGTTTATGTATCAGTGACTTTCAAAGCAGGATTTGATTAATAGAATATTATATAATGAACAGCAAGGTACACTACTATATTAATAAGATGTTACATATTAATCCTGTTAGCAGGAGTACTTGCTATTGACAAAGGATTTAAGTAAGGTCCTAGGCATTGCTATGTCACATTCTGTAATAGGCATTCTGCATGCTTAAATAAGCATTCCATAGGAGCCCTAGAGTCTGAGGAAAACTAAGGTATCTGAATATATAGCAATAATCTGGCATTATCAGGTTATAGCAATATCAAGTACTGAATAACAGGCTAGATGGAATTCAGAGTAATTGTTAATTACAACAGCTAATGTTTATTGATGCCTAATGTGCTTAATAGTATTTTGTGGGCTTAGCAGAGATTAACTTTTAATCTATATAACTCCAATGAGGAGCTATTACATTTTACAGTCAAAAGAATTGGCTCATGGTGAAATTAATAACTTGGCTATGGCTAGTAACTGGCAGATCTAAGACTGTGAATCCAGGTTGCCTACATCTTAAGCACACCTACACAGGGTAGACTTGGCTAGCAGCCGAAGAATAATTAAATGAGGAGATGGAAACGGAGATTTTAGAGATCATTGTGGCCTTAATTAGCGTGTTGGAGAAAAGTGGATGAGGCATTTTTGTTTCTGATAAGGTATTATGCTGGTTGTAAAAGTGAATGAAACATTGTATATAAGCATATATAAGTACATAACACATGGGTTCTTTGATTCTTCATCTTTTTGGGTCTCAATTTCTCCTGGAGGAAGAGATAAGAAAAAGAGTAACAGAACTGGACAATATCTGGATTAAAGTAGAATTTCAATCAAAGGCTGAATTTTGTCCACAGTGTGGTTTGAGCTATAGTGGCCCTGGAATTGCCCCCATGGTGATGAGGTGAAGCTAAATCCTAAACATGTCAGAAATACATTAGCTGTTAACCTAGAGTTTGCCTATCAGTGATGAAATTATTTTTTATTACCCCCCCAAAAAAATATTTTTGGCTATGTACAGAAGGAAAAGTACTCATACCACAAATAGTACGTTAGACATGTGCCCCAGGTAGAAGATATTTAGTGTTAATATAAACTGTAAGTCCAAGGTATACCATGGCGACAGACTTGACCAGATACCTAGATCAAAGCTATAAAATCAAGCAATATTGCAAGTAGTGATCTGCAAGCATCTTTGCGAGGAATAGGTATCACGTTCCTAGTGAGATGCACCTTTGAAACACTCATTGAGTTGCTTTCTCCCCCTTGTTCTCCCCGCTATCACTTCCTGGGATGCTCTAAAGCTTCCTGGGTCATACTGTATCATAGGGCATTGCCATAATCATCTTCCTTAGTTTGAAGCCTCTACTGAGGTATTGACAGTGCAAAAGCAGTTCTTGTGGGAGAGATCTACACGTTTGACCTTTTCCTTATCAGTCTTCAGTGAGGTTCCATTACCTGACCCGGGAAGGAAAAGAAGCCTGAGGTCAGAAATGACTCGAGCTAAGGCCTTTTTACTAGGACATGAAAAACCTGCTTGGAGTTTGGCTAAGATCCCATACCTGTTGTTGTACTAAGTCTTTATTTTCTTCTGTTGCTCCTAATAGTCATGCACTGCACGGTCTTCATAGCTTCCCCCAGTGTCATCCTACACCGTTCAAAATAGAGCAAAGTGAAAGAAATAATGAAAAAAGTCAAGTAAAAATATTAGTCAGATGCTGTACTCTAGACATTGGCCACCCATAGCCTTCAGTATACAAGGCCCATTCAGATGATTTTGTGTCAACAAAAATAATTTTGTATACAAACTGTCTATCTTGTTTGAAGATCACTGGACTTGTGAGTGACTTTGAAGACCCCAGAGTCTAAAATCCTTGCATCCTGTGCTTGTCTTGCGTGTCCCTCTTTTTAATTGCCAGTTAATTCACTGTCTCACCAGGCAAATTGGAGACAATCTGATTGTCCCTGGAGGTGTGAAGACCATCGAAGCCAATGGGAAGATGGTGATTCCTGGAGGCATTGACGTCCACACTCACTTTCAGATGCCTTACAAGGGAATGACCACGGTGGATGATTTCTTCCAAGGGACAAAGGCTGCCTTAGCTGGTGGCACCACCATGATCAGTAAGTCCTCAGACTAGATGTATTACTGCTGATCAGAGCTGTGTGTTTGACAGAAATGTCAAACGCCTGCCCTCCAATAATACTGACACCAGACATCTCTCAATTTGGTTTGTGGATTTTGTTTCTGGAGGTGGTTACTCTTTGGAAAACTGCTAGCTCCCTGTAATTACACAAAGGAGATCCATTAGCCTCATGACCATGAAAACAACAGAGAGATAAGTTAGAAAGAAAGATCATTGAGACTGACAGTTCTTAGGGGATTAGTGGTCCCCGAGAGACTTAATGCTATTGGGTCTTTGCTGTATTTTGGCCAATTTGTAGTTTTAAAATTAAGAAATCTATGGGTGGTTTCCTATATTTATTTCTGTTTTGTTTTGCTTCTGGTAACTGCTAATTTAAGGGAAACTTGGGACGTGTCATGCCATTGGATTACTGAACTGATAGCATTCCAAGAAGCCCTCTTTGTCCCAAGGAATCTCAATGAATTGGGTACTGGCCCAGAGCTAGCCTCAAACTTGGGAGACAGAGCACTGTTTATTTAACATCATATTCCTCTACCCACAGGCTCAGAGCAGCCTGAGCCAGAATTACAGTCTGTCTTGACCTTCCTTTTGACTCAACCACTAGCAGTGATCAGCTTTAGCTAGGATTTAGAAACCCAGAAAAATTTCAGCAAGGCCATAAAAGGTGCAGTCTGGGGAGGCCTGAGATTTCCTCCCAGCTGATGGGAGAGAGCCAGCTGACTCCTCAGCAGCTGTCTGCCCAGGAAAGCCCTCGTGTCCTTGAAGACATTAGTAATGTAGCTGAATGCTTTTACTTTCCGATCAGTGCACTTTGGGTCCTTCGACAGAGGAAATGCGTGATCTTGGTGTTGGCTTGGCTGGTGGCCATCCGAGCAAGGAATTCAGTCTGTTCTACATGCCTGTAATGTTCCTTATGCTTGGTCTTCTACATTAGTGTAAGGGCAGAGGGGAAATCAGAGATCTAGGTGAGGATTAAAGCTTACCAGGAGCCACAGATGCAGTCTCGTCCTTCATGAATAACTTAGAAATGCTAGTGGTGCAGAAAGCAAAAGATGCATGTAACCCTACTTCACCGCTAGAGCTGCTATTGTGCAGCATCCAATTTAACAAGATTGTAATATTTGTACCATATTTCAAGCTGCCATTTTATACTACATCATGGATCACAAATGTCTTTCTACTCTTTTGTTCATATTCTACCACAGGTTTTTAAAATAGATGTCTTATGTCACTCTGCAAAAGTCTCTCTGCTTTTTTTTTTTTTTAACTAAACTCATTTTTGTTCAACCTCAGCCTTTTGCAGTTTTCATTTACATAAGTGCATTATCAAACATCCTAGAAATGTTTGCTGAGAGTTACAACTAGGTCTGATTCCTTGGCATGATTCTTGGGGAGAGAATAACTACTGAATCAGGTCTGAAAACATGTCCAAATTTTCGATATGTATTTCAATGTCTTTCTCAGGATAGTTGAACTAATTGCATACTCAGCTGCCTGTGTGGTATTGATGGGAGTGGAGTTTTTGCCTAACCCTTACTCTAATAACAGCAATTATTTAAAAAAGATATACAACCCATGGTTGCAGGGAAAAGAGTGAGTTTGAACTTGGAGAAAACAGTTCTTATTAACCTTGGCCACTCATCCTTGTCATACATCTAGAACTTCTTATGTCCCGGGAAGAGGACATAACTTTTTCACTAATAGTGACTCAGCCTCATCCATCATAAATAGCAGGTACTCATCAAGAACTAACATCTATTAACACTTAGTATGTGTCAGGTATCAGTGTAGCACTTTATATGCATTTTATCACTTAATCATACAGCAAACTCAGAAGGAAATTGCAACATAACCTGTTCTCCTATCCACTTAAACAGACCTGTGGGGTGCGGGGAAGAACCAAACTGTATTGAGTCACCCATCTTGCCCTCTGTCTTTCAGTTGACCATGTGGTACCTGAACCTGAGTCTAGCCTGACCGAGGCCTATGAAAAGTGGCGTGAGTGGGCTGATGGGAAAAGCTGTTGTGACTACGCTTTGCATGTGGACATCACCCACTGGAATGACAGTGTCAAGCAGGAAGTACAGAACCTCTGCAAAGACAGAGGTGAGCAAAATATAATCTCTAGTGTCCTGTCTCTTGGCTGCCATGTCTGTATTTCCCACAGTGACCCACTCATGTGAGTCACTCATCTGGTTTACAGTTTGGTACCTAAGGCATAAGTGCTGAGTGTAGAGCTTTTTAATTTGCTCCTCACACTTTATAGCTATGCAGTTTTGCTTGCTTCTCACAGGATCCTCCTGGGATAAATAGTATTAGCCACTTTTCAGATGGAAAAGCAGAGGGTTGCCATAACTGCCAGGGATCTCATTCAGTAAGCAGTAGATCTATCCAAAGATGATGCCTTTTAACTCCATGAATGTCTTAGGTACCTACTGCTGTGATTAAACATCATAATAAAAAGCAACTGGGGGAGGAAGCTTTGTTTCATTTTACAGCTGGTAGTCATTACTGAAGAAAAATCAGGACAGGAACTCAGGCAGAGCAGAAACCTGGAGACAGGAACTGAGTATAGGGCTTGAAGAAGCACCATTTACTGGCTTGCTCCTCATGGCTTGCTCAGTCTGCCTTCTTATAGCACCTCGGACTACCCAGGGGGTGGGGGGGCATGATTGACAGTTAGTTGAGTCCTTCCACATCAACCATAATAAATCAAGAAAATGCAGCACAGGCTTGCCTACAGGTAGGGGCATTTTCTCAGTTGACGTTCCCTGTTCCAAAATGACTCCAGCTTGAATCAATTTGATTTAAAACTAACCAGGATAATGTATTGTTTCCAGTTTTGCAGAGGAAGAAACTGAGGCAAGGTGACTGATGCTCCCCAAAGCCACATTGCTAACAAATCTCAAATCAAGGTTTTTTAACCACTAACAGTTTTATTCAAGACAAAACTGTTAATATTATATAATAATGGCATCCTCAAGGAAGGCTAAGACATGCCAGGAACAAGAATAGAGTGATTCTTGTTAGGAGCGTGTGTGTGTGTGTGTGTGTGTGTGTGTGTGCGCGCGCGCGCGCGCGCACGCGCGCGCATGTATTGAAGAGGGTCCACTCACTGCTAAAATGACTGACTTTGGTTTCATTACCTTTTTAGATTCTTCTGTTGTCTGTTTCTTCCTGTGTTCTGATCATCAGTCATTTATCACCCACAGGAACACACACACACACACATATATATGCAAAAATGTGCCATGTGCTCAGTCTTTTAAGATGATCTAGGAAATAAGTGATGGGTAAGAAACAGCCTTTGATGAAGGTCCAGTGCAAAAGGAAGCAGTCCAGTGAAAGTCAGGAGAATGGATGCTTAATGCACAAGATCTGTCTGGTCACTGAGCAAGAACTTTGGGAGAACATCGTGTGTCTATGTGGAGGGGAGATGTTCCCTCAAAGGATGCATTTTCTTTCTATCTCTTACTGAGCTCCATAAATCCTGCCCAACCCTTGGTAACACAAAACATGCACTTAGCCCCTACCTATCTCTATTTTTCCTGTCAGTAGAAAATTCGGTGGCTTTAATGAACACACAGGGCCTGGGCCATTCCAAGGATGACTTGGAGGCTTTTGGAAAGAGCAATGTTGTGGAAAGCTGCCCTGAGCTGACCCACACTGAGTAGGGACATTCTTGAACTATAATCCACTTTTGGCTGGGGAAACTGTGGGCTAAGCTGACCCTAATGGTTAAACCAAAATTATTTTCCTTTCTTCAAAATAATTTTGTGTTCTATCATTCTACCTACCTATTTATTTTGGGTGAAGATCAACAGATCTTTTCCTATAAAACTGATTGGATATTTAAGTATAAGCCCCAAATTGCTCTCTGTCCCCATTTGCTCTGTTACCCCTTTACCAAGGCCATGTTCTATATCTATTTTTATTTCTACATTTGAAATTTAGATAGTGCAATGTGAAAGAGTCATTCTTTAAACTTAGTCAATGTTCTGTTGCTGTGAAGACACCATGACCATTGCAACTCTTGGAAAACATTTCATTGAGATTGGCTCACAATTTCTGAGGTTTAGGCCATCTTTATTATGATGGGACATGGCATCGTGCAGATAGAGCTGGTGCTGGAGAACTAGCTGAGGGTTCTGTGTCCAGATCAGCAGGCATCAAGAGAGACAGTATTTCTGGCTTAAGCATTTGAAGCACCAAGTGACATATTTTCTCCAAGGCCACCCCTACTGAGCCAAGACCACACCTTAGTCCATGCAAAGTATCCCCACTTCCTAATGACCAAGCATTCAAATAATTGAACCTATTAGCCATTCCTATTCAACCCACCAAAATGAGTATATAGTGAGCAGCCTTTTATTGTAAAAATCCAGAGTATTTCTACGTTAAAAATCTAGATTTGTCTTTGCATCTTATCCTTTCTTCCTTCTTTCTTTTCTTTCTTCCTTTATTTCTTTTTAGATGGTTTCTCTATGTAGCTTTGGTTGTTCTGGAACTTGCTCTATAGACTAGGATGACCTTGAACTAACAAAGATCTACCTGCCTTTGCCTCCTGGATGCTGGGATTAAAGACATGAATTACTATCACAGGGTTTGTTCTTTAAATGAATTATATAGAATGGAGAGTAAATGGAGAGTAAAGAGTATACATATATATATAATTTCTGGTTATGTGTACATGCATTTGTATATGTATTATGCATGTGTGTATTAAAAAGTACAGTTTCAGTAACAAAAATGCATTATCTAAGTATATATCTGCTGTATCTTAGAAGCAAATTTTAAGGATGGGGGATATAGGATTTTGGGTTTTTTTTTTATTTTGATACAAGGCTTTACTAGCTGACCTGGTATTTTTTATGTAGTTCAGCTCAGTCCATCCCTAAACTTATTCCCCAAGGGATAGAAAGAGAAATTCATAGCAATCCTTCCTGTGCCTCCTCAGTGATAGGATTAGATGTTGTCCCCTCACCAAACCTGATTCAGAAGAAGTTTTTTAAGTTGGTTTTATTGTCATCTTTCTCTTAGGGACCTCACCTTGAAACCTAGTATATATCAGTTATTTACTAAATACCAAAGAAATCCATCCCCATGGAGATCAAATGCTTGCCTCACAGGAACTAAGTGCTTTTAAAATGTTACCTCCTTCAATGGTGAACTTCTACCTTAAGAGGTCAGAGTTATTTTTTCAATTTACAGAGAAGGAAACTGAAGCCCTAAAGTTAAGCATTCCCAGCTCATTGCACCATGTGGTACATGCGAGTGTTGTAATCTCTAGTGTCTGGGGAAAACTGGTATGATACCATGACTTCTCTGGTGTCTGCTTCCTTGAACAAATAAAAATTATTCATCTTCTGAACTGTAATGATGGAAATTGGGTTATCAAAGAATACAGCAGAAGACAACATTCTTCTAGGAAACCACTTAGGAACTATATCATTTTATAGGCAACAGAAGGCATGATAAAATGGGGCATTCAGAATGTCTCCCTTCTATTGGGCAGGCACCTGAGTCGTGTGCTCAGAGCCAACACATGATAGATCTGAGAAGGGGGTGGTGGTGTCTTTTTCCTGATTTCCTTCCTTTCCTTCTTTTGCAGGTGTTAATTCCTTCATGGTTTACATGGCCTACAAGGACTTATATCAAGTGTCCAACACAGAGGTAGAAATCCATTTGGATGTATTGTTTGGATTGTCTGCAAGCATGGCTTTCTAATCTTACTGATGACTTTGGCCCTTGGAACATGAGTCCCTGTGGTTACTGTGGGAGGCCACTATGTCAGACTGAAGCCCCTGCAGTACACATGGCATTTTCAAGAAGTTAGTGGGCTAGGTACCTATGGCAAAGCAGAGAGAAGCTCGTCTCCAAACTTCTCATAAACCTGGTGAAAAATGTAGAGTTCTTTGCTTCCTAAGAACGAGTGGGCTTCCCGCTATTGGTACCAGCTTGACTGTCATTGTATCAGTTGACCTTCCCCTAGGAAATCATGATTGTGTCTCATTTGATAGATCTGAAACAATCAGGGGAAATGTGAGAAATTACCACTCTTACCTTCTAGGTAGAGAGTAAGAGCACCTTTGTCTTAAGAGGTTCAGATTAAGAGTTTGAGTATTGCACTAACTTTGATTGGGCTGTAGGGGGCTTTTGGAACACTTGTTGTAAAGTCTGACACCATGTCCCAGCTCAGTGAAAAAGTGTTCCCTTAGAGATGGATGCCAGAGATGGCTTGTTAGATACTGGTTCTGTCTGTGTAAGCGCAGACAAGGTTTTCACCGAGACAGTGCTTTCTGAAATGTTTTTGGTTTTTAGTGGGTTTTTTTTTTTTAATGTTTGAATGTTTTGATTTGATTTGATTTTCAGATAGGATTTCTTTGTGTAACCCCTGAAACAAGCTCTGGACACCAGACTATCCATAGACTCACAGACATCAACCCTGCATCTGTCTACAAAGTGCTAGGATTAAAGACATATGCCACTATGCCTTGGCTAAAATCTCTTTGAACTACATTTCTGGTTTAAGACGTTGTTCAGTTTTGGTTTTAATAATTGGCCTTCATGTGAAACTGTTAAAGGTGGTTGTGATGTTTATCATTTCTCTTTCAGCTCTATGAGATCTTCACCTGCCTAGGAGAGCTGGGGGCCATTGCTCAAGTTCATGCCGAGAATGGAGACATCATTGCCCAGGTAACATCATGGATCAGGTCTTTAGTGTGTGTGAAACTGGGTGTACATATCATTCATTCCTTCTGTTGAATATGATTTGAATGTCCCAGGTGGTCAAGACTGTGATAAACACATAGTTAAAGCCAGAATCCATGCTAAAAAACACCCACAACTCTAGGCTTACATTATAATGCCAACCTTCCAGCTATAGAGGAATGAGGATCATCAAATGTTCACAGCCATTAGATGTGATAGTGAGCTTTTTTTATTTCTGAGTATAAACGAGCATACTAAAGGATTAACTTTCAGCAGCACAGATATGTCACACACCTTTAAACCCAGCACTCCTGAGACAGAGATTGGCAGCTGAATTCTCTGACTTCACTGTGTAAGGGAAGAAGAATCATCATCACCAGTCCAGGGAGTGGTACACACCTTTTATTCCCCAGTTCAAGAGGCTGAAACAAGACAGATAACTGTGAATTCCAGGCCAATCAAGGCAATATACTGAGACCCTGTTTCAGAAAACCAAAAACCAAACAAAAAAGAATTAATGTTTACAGTAATGTCACCATAAATTATGTTACTAAACTTATAGTTTCTTTATTTAGTTTGCCTGATGTCTTCCTTTCCATTAGTGTTTAATTTTGAGACAGCATCTCCAACTCAGATATTTATCTAGTTATGAGATGAAGACAGGTATATCTAATAGTGATATACTTACTAATCTTCTCTTCCTAAGAGAGTTCACACCTAGAACTTGTGACTGCCTTATAAAGAAGGTGCTGTGATCGCACTTGTCCACTGCATCTGGAATCAAGGAAAACAAATTACTGAGCACTTCTATGCAAGTGTGTCTCTTCCTCTTTCCCTCTCTCTCCTTCCACTCAACCCTTTACCTCTCCCTCTTCCTCTGATCCCAACACTGTTCTGAGATAGGCTCTCACTTTGTAGCTCTGGAGGCCCAGACTTCCCCTGTACACCGAAATGGCCCCAGGAAACTCACAGAAATTCTATTGCAAAGTCTCTGCAGGGATTAAAGGTGTGAGCTCCCAAGGCAAGCTACAGATCTGATAACTGGAGGTGGGAGACCCTCCCTCATTGTGAGCAGGACTTTCCAGAGGCCAGTGCAGATAAGAGGGCTCAGTGGAAGGAAAGTTTGCTTTTAGGCCACTTGCCCTTGCCCTTGCTGGCAAGATAGTCTATCCTGCTGCTTGGCATTCCATCACCAATATTAGAACCAAGTTCTTAGGGATTTCAACAAAAACTCAAGACTAAAGAAGATTGCACTCCAGGACTGCTTCCAGCCTTTGGTGAAGGCTGGATCTGTTGAGAAGTCTAGCTTCCTACACTGAACAACTCTGGCATATTTGGCCTCTCCAGAGTAAGAGAGGCATTGACTGTTTTAACTTCCTTGGCAATATTCTTATTTTTGAAGGTGATGCTACTTCCACACAGTTAGGCCATGGCACATGTGTACCATCACCATGACCCCAATTTTTAAAACCTGGAGAATGTGAGATTGAGGTGGAAATCAAGGAAGAGCAAGAGACAGCAGCAGCAATAGGGAGCTACAGATTTGGTGATTGTGCCCTACACTCGATAGAAAAACCCAAGTCCCAGGGTATCCCAAACCACCAGGGTGACATGAGCCATATGGTCAACTTGAACAACATTGGTAGTGAAGTTGTCACCATGAGCCAAGGTTGCCACCAAAGTCTGGGGCAGTTACAGCCAGTTGGAGGATTCTAAGACCTTGGTTGCTAGAGTCCCACAGATCCAGAGGAACACTCTGACCACTGATCTACAAGAGACTCACTCCCTTGCAACTTGGACAAACTAGAGAGAGTTTTCAAAGACTTTCAGTACCCTGATGTGATCACTACCAAGGACCTTGCAAAACATCTGTATAGAAAAGAATCAAAAGTACACTGTTGGTTTAAGATGCAAAGAGCCAAGTATAGAAAATATCAGAGCTTATGCATGTATAAGGGTCTCCCTGATGGTTCCAAAAAGATCTTTCTATAAACCTTTTAAAGGAGCCCTGGAGCGCCATCATGCTCCAGGAACAAACTTATTTCTTCAGCAGTAAGAAAGCTAGTTCAAGGCTAGCCATAGCTACATAGGGGCACTCTGGTTTAGGAAAAACAAAAACAAACAAACAAACAAAAATCTCTGAAATACACAAGAGCCTCAAAGTCTGTGAAGACGAAAAGAAACCAGGGTAGCAAGAGCAAGAAGACAAGGAGAATATAGAAGATTCTACAGAGGACTGAGCAGTCTTGTCAACCAGGATACACTAGAGAGGAGAGTTTGAGATTGGACCCTTCACTGAGTAAGACCAGGACAGCTTCTTTGCTGAAAAAGAGCCAAAGCCACCTTGCAATCTCTAACCTAAGGCAGTATTTCTCTGAAGCCAGAAATCTGATCCAGGACCTCAGAACTCACAGCCTCAGTTAACAAGGAACTTGGATCTTTCTGGGTTCAGACATCATTGAGTTTTTAGAAATCATAGGAGGAATTTGATTAAAGCAGAAGCCCAGAACCCCAACCTGGTCATTTGTAGGAAACAGTGCAATTTCCCATCTATCTTCTGTGCTGTTTAATGGAATAGGTGACAGGTGTGTCACTCAGCACTGGCATTTGCCAGAAGGAGCCAGCAATAAAGCAGAGGATGATCTAAGTTCATTTGATGACATTAACACTGAAAAGCACAGTTCCTTCATGCAGTCTCTTGAACAGTTAGAGACAGGTACTTGGCTATAAGGCAAGCCCAAACAGACATTGCATATCTCAACCTCTGTGGACTGCCCGTCTCCTGAAGAGAAGCAGGAGTTGGTGACTGTGGTCAGCAAGCACAGAGAAGTAGGGTTCAGGCTAGGTCTTGTCTCAGTAGCTTCCTAGTAGCAAGTGTCATTTGGTGAGAGTTTGTGCTGTGCACCAGGTTCTTACTTAGTCCTCTTTCAAACTTTTAAGATACCATCACCTTGCCTGTTGTATAGAGATCAAGGCTCAGCCGGATGCCATCTCCGGCTTATAGGTTTTGATGAGTGGCTGGTAGAACCTGATTTTTGCTCCAAAATTGATAGACCTCTATAGGTGTTGTTTTTACTCAGAGATCAGTTGTCTGGGGGCCCTTTGTTCTTCACGTCCCATATATAATACAGGGCTCTAGCTGTTGTGATTTGAGTCTGGAGAGTGGAAGAGGTGAGCTAAGTTTGCTATTTCCTCCGACTTATGACCAAACAAGTTAATGAGTTAGGACCCTGGTTTACTTTCTTCCCATGTCTCCTACACTCCCAGACTTAATGATTTTTTTTTTCACAGAGGGTCCAGTTGCCTTAATCTCAGGGCATGCACCCATGGATGCTGGAACTCTTAACCTTTTCCTTTCTTTATGGGATCTCCCCAGCATCCACAAGCTCCAGCTCTCTGCTGCAATGAAATCCAAACATGTGCTTCTCTTTCAGGCCCATAGCTAGGTCAGGGCTCCGAGTCACAGCTCTGTTGCTTGTTTTCTTGCCTCCGTGGCTCCTCAGCACAGATGCTCCCTGGGTCCTCTTCTTCCTACCCTGTCCTGACCTTGGGAAGATCTGTTCTCCATCAGGAAAAAGAATTGGAGCATTTTTCCATTTGGATGAGTTTCTGGTGTTATTTATTAGATTCAGCTTTAGCTGAAGATTGTATCACGTCATCTAAATAAAGGCAGCTGCTAGCCTCAGAGTTCCTGCAATACTTCTGCAAAAGCAAGAACAAAATAAAATCTCCTGCTCATACAAACAAAGACAATTTTAAGGTCTTTTTAATTTCAAGCTAGGCTGGGCTTTCTTAAATTATAAATTTGAGGAAAAAACGTTCTTATGTCTGCAAAGAAATATAGCTCCTACTCACTAAAGAAGCACCCCTTTGCTATACACAGAGACTATCAAAGAAAGCCATACCTGGTCAAATACAGAGGATGCATGCCTCAGTGGATATACCTCCAGCACAGCTCCTGCACCCAAAATTCAAGGAACACTAAGGAGTCAGAAAGATTTTAAGAACCAGTAGAGGAGCAAGTCAGCTGTGATATAGTGTCTCCTAAAAATGTGGGGGAAACTTCCCCCATGATATCACCACAATATGGCTACCAGAACGGGATCCAACCACTAACACTAATAGATATGATAACTCAGAAGGGCAAACTCTCATGGGGCCTCAACCCTAGGTAAAGACTATGGGTGACCAATGACTACTGAATAAAGGAGAGTTAGTCTCTCCCAGGATGAGGCACCTAACAGTGTGGTTTTATATATTTACATCTTTATATAATTAAAGACAAAGAAGCCAAAGAGCCATAGATTTGGGAGGGAGTAAGAGTAGGTATATGGTAGGGTCCCCCTGATTGTGCTGACCCCTCAAAGACCACCAGGGAGACTGAATACATATTCAAAAGCAAAGAGCCTTTATTTTTAGCTTGATATTGGACTCTCAGTCTGTTCAAGGCTTTTATGAGAGCAGAAAGCCCTGAGCATGGAAGTAGGTTTTGTTGTTGTTGCTTGTGTTTTTTGTTTGTTTGTTTGTTTGTTTGTTTGTTTTTAATCATAGCAGAGGTTAGAGTGAGGGGATTTCCAAATTCAGGACCCCTGAATAGCAGACCTTGACTAGGGGTATCTTAGAGAAGGAGATAGTTGCTTGTTGGGCTCACAGACTTCTGGTGACTTTATCTATAAAGGTTGGAATGTTTGGAATGTCAGGTACTTTCACTTAGGTGCTGGTGGTGATCTTGGGTGGTGTCAGTTGGAGGTTTTTTCTCAAATCAAAAGTTGCCCTATAGTGAGGCACAACTTGTGCCTACTCTCTGGCTCTGGCTGGTTTCTATTGAGCTCATCATGGCAGCAGTATGGCCAAGCTTCTCTGGAACCCACAGTAATCATATTCTAATTAAAATTAACAAATAAAAATTTAAAAAGAAATATGAATCTATCAGATTCATAAACTAGGTACTAAGCTAAAACAAAGCAAGACTTCTCATGGGACCAAGCCACAGCTGTGACAAAAATAATGAAGTCATTTTTGTAATGACATTTTTAGCAGTGTGTTTTCTAGAGTATGACCAATAAGCTGGCTGCATCCTGTGTGAACACATGTGACCAGGATAGAGGTCATACAAGGCAGAAGATACTTAGTTTTAAACTTTAGCCCTTACATGCCTTATTAGGGAGGTCTCTTGCTGGAGTATGAAGGGAAATATATCTAGAATTCAATCAATGAGTATGGCCAGAAGACAAAATGGGTGTGTTTCAATAGAAAAATCAGCCTATGAGGGTTTTAGACAATTTTCTATGTATGCTATACAGTGGGAGCTTTCTCCTTTTCTTTCTTCCTTTGTTTTATTTTGTTTTACTTTATTATCTTATTCTGTTGAGACAGGGTTTCTCTGTGTAGCCTTGGCTGTCCTCGATCTCACTTTGTATACCAAGCTGGCCTTGAACTCAGAGATCTCCTACCTCTCTCTGCCAAGTGTTAGGACTAAAGTCATGTTCCAGGAAGCAGAGCTTCCTGTTTTCTTTTTAGTATGTCTTCGGCTCACTCTCAGTTAATCCTGAGACATACCCAGAACTATGTGTCATTAATCCAGTTTTCTGGGTGATCACAACTCCAATGAAGTTGACCTGAATAGACAGACCATTATGTTCAATGACCACATCTGTGCATGTTTCCTTATTGATCTTCTTAATCTGAATTACTAACAACAGAACAGAGGTTCTTTCAGCTGCTAGGAATCTTTTCCTGCTTACTTTGCCTCATAGTCACCTGGTGAGACAGGCTTGTCCCAGCTGCCATCTCTCCTGGATACCCAGGGTCTCCCAGGCCATTAAGCTGGGATCACTGGAGTAGAGGTTCTTAGGGAATATCCTTAATAATGTCAGGGTGTAACTGCATTAATAGCAGCCTGGTGTTTATGCCACTCTTAATTATTTTCACCAGCCACCTGCTTCTCCACAAAAGTTGCTCATTGCTGTGGGAATAATTAGAATCCACCAGAAGAAGCATGCCTTTCTGTCATACTAGATTGTACATAGAATTTTACTAGAGAGTAACTCGGGTAATGCTGTCAAGAGGCATGCTTCTGTCTTTTGAATTCTATCTACATCCATTTATCTTCCTTGGGTTTACAATAACAAACCCAGAGGCAGTTATTAAAACACAGGTTGTTGGAATTTGACACCATCCTCTCATTAGGTCAGGATAGAGTTGGAAATCTGCGTCTGGACTAAAGCAGCTCACATGCACCTGATAGATATGACCACATACTGGGAGACCTGGCCCTAATCTGTTAGCTACATTGCCTTAATCCAGGTACTTAACCCAGAGCACAGCATGGAACAGATGTCAACATCTTTTATTGAATAGAAACACCTACACTCAAGATTGAATCAGCCAACAGGTCAGACAAGGGGAGAGCTGAGTCTGAAAGAGTCAGAGTGAGTGGCATTTTATTAGTAATATAGACAAAATATGAACACTCTTAACCAATTATCTTCTTTTTAATTAAAAAAAGTTAACTTTTTAAGGATTCAACTTTACAACTCCAATGTGGAATTATATATTTCTCTAACATATAAATTTTATTCTTTCCCCCTTGAGAACGTCTTAGCTCAGAGCATACAAATGCCATTTTCCCAAATCTTGGCTGCAATCATCTACAAACTTTCTCTATTTGTTTTTTTGTACTTTAGGAGCAGGCCCGGATGTTGGAAATGGGAATAACTGGCCCAGAAGGCCACGTTCTGAGCAGACCAGAAGAGGTGAGTTTCATGGAGTTGAGCAAAAGGACCACAGGGGAAAGCCCAGATGGCAGTAAGAGATGAAACTGACTGTCACAGGCCTAGCCTGCCTCTCACTTCACATCTAGAGTGTTTCAGCTTGGCCCCAACTTCCTGAGCCACATCTGCAAACAGTGTAGGCAGGAAGGTGATAGCATGGCTAAAAACGGATAGAATTGATGAGCACAATCTAGCATTGTCAGACGATTTCCCTCAAAGACATCTCCTGGCTAGAAAGGAATGGAAAGGAAATGCTTACCTTTGACCTTCAGCTGCAGGACACTCGCTGGACCTTCAGTAGGAGCATGGGATGTCTAAGTCTTTGTCAATCATCATGAATACTCAGACATTTCTATGTACTCTTTCATACTCTGAGTCTTGCAAATCACAAACAAGGTGAATAGGAATAGACTTTTCATAAGCATTATGCCTATTTATTTGACTAAGGTGATGATTATGGTGAGGAATGGAAGTTTTCCACTCACGAAATGAATGAGGATGTGCATCTGCAGAGCCAGTAAAAGGAGACCGGTGTCTCATTCCTGTCTCTTCTGTCACCAATTTCTCCTGTTGGCACAGAAGTCAGAGCTTGGAATTAATCACTTATCAATCTGAAAGCAAGGTGGTTCTGACTACTCCCTGGAGTTACCCAATCATCCTCACATCAGCAAAGCTGATCCTGTTATGCCAAACTCCACGGAAGAGCCAGAACCTAAAGATTCTAGAGCCTGTAAAAATGTAAATGTAAAGCAAATACAGAGAAAATTTCCGATTCCAAGGAAGCTATACATTTTCATAAGCTGAATACACTTGTATTGGGCCATCCAGAAGGGCACAGAATATGGTCAGCTTTCTAGAGCTTGACAGTTGATGCATTGTGTCATGATTAATGATGAATTAAATTACTATTAAAATTAATGATTGACATTTTCGTCATATACAGTAGTCCTGAAAAAATTCTATGCCCTAATAATTCCAGGCCCTTACTCAGGGACACTTATTTCTGGAAGTGCTAATTGTATGAATTGTCTCAGTTATTTTTGCTGCCACTCAGGGAAGTGCCATTGTGTGGATAAAGAATCTGAAGCTTAGAGAAAGTCAGCCATGGGGCTAACCATGCTTAAAGAACGGGAAAATCATTTATATAGTGTTACTTGGTCATTAGGGTTAACACTGTTTGTTGAAACTACAAATGCTGGTTACTGGAGGAATATGCAGACAAGACCGATTTCTTTAGCCACCGCCAGGGGATTTCACAGCAAAATCTATTTTTGTTCCTGGGCTTGTTTTTTCAACCTCACTTCACCCCCCACCCCCAACCTCAACCATTTCCAGTCGTATCTCCTTTTTAGTAAGAAGGCCACTTAGCAGTAAATCTCTACAACTCCAGAAGCTCTTTTGAGTAAAGCAGAAATGTGATGCAACCTTCTAAAGATAGTCAAGTCATTCAAGTGCAGAAAACTCTGCAGTGCTTGGAGAGAAGGAGATCAAAGGGGCCAGGACTGAGGTCATAGGGCTGCTGAAGTGGTCAGCAAGGGGATGAAGGGGTAAGCACAGGGAAAGCCAGCTACTCTTCAGTTCTAAGCTCACCAGATGTAGTTTCAAGTGATGCTGTTCTGAAAATATAGCCAGAGTCACAGAGCATAATCTCCAGGGCTATAGTGTCTGGGAACTTCAGAGGGCTTCACCTGCACCCAGGAGCATACGGGAAGATACCAGCCAACCCAGTTCCTCAAGTCAACTGAACTACACTTACCATGGACTGACTGGTTTGCATTGTGCAGTCACTAGACATCTGTAAGCTATTTGGAGTATACTTTATAAGTGTTGGTCTGTGCAAGCTAACCCAGAAAATCATATGAAAAGGAATGGCTGATGATTCAATGAGAAACCACCAGTGTCTCCACTCTAGGCTGAACAGGACTTGCTCAGTGTTTTCGCAATAGCAGACTTCACATTGGTTAGAAACTGTGGTCAACAATCATACCAACAGCCACTGTTCCAGTACTAATTTTTCAAAAGTATTAATCATTTAATCTTTAAAATAGCCCGAGATGCTAGGACTCATTATTACTTCCACTTAGGAAAAAAAAAGCAGTAGCATTAGGTGGTTGTGTGATGATGTACTTGAGGTTATCTGCCTTGTACATAGCAGAACCAAGGTTCACTCTCAGTTCACCCATTGGAGCTGAGCTCACAGATCCCACGCTGTTGATCAAATATGGGAAAAACCATTACTTCTCATGGATTCAGTGCAGCCGGGTTGGCTGGCATAGTTGAAAACATGAATTTTATGTTAGAGTGAGTTGAAAGAGGTCAGCAATGAGAACAGTGTTTGTGCTATGGAGCTTTGCTTGGAAATTATTCTAATAAAAAAATCTTTCCTAGCACTAACTTTTTGCTGACCCCTTGCTGTAGGAAAAGACTTGATGTCCTTGGGTGCCTGGATCGTCTTCACTGAAGAGCCTAGACCTGATAATGTGATTGTGTTTTTGCAAAGACTCTGCCCTGAGATCAGGGAGTAGAGGCTTCCATTTGGGGAGAGGAGAAAGGCAGTGCTCTAGACACAGCCCTATGCTATTCTCAGTGTTTCTCTTTTGGGGGACAGAGAAAGCATAGAGTCCCCCAGGAAAATAACACAGGGAGCATGGGGGGTGTACATTCAAGCCATGGAATTTCAGATCATCCTAGGTGGCTCTTAGCCTCTGTACATTGGCGTCTGCACAGAGATGTAGTACCAGGTTTTAAAAAGGCAGGCAGTAGAGAGGCAAGAGACTCATGACTTATGCTCTTATTGACTCCTGGTCTCCTGGTAACTTGCTAACTTTTTTTTTTTTAATGTAGCTGGAAGCTGAGGCTGTGTTCCGTGCCATCACCATAGCCAGCCAGACCAACTGCCCCCTCTATGTGACCAAGGTCATGAGCAAGAGTGCAGCTGATCTCATCTCACAAGCCAGGAAGAAAGGTGATTGGTGCTCCTAGGATTGTGAACCTCCTACTGTGCTGTGTGGCTCCTCCCCTCCCTCCCTGATGGTCCACAGTAATAGAAATGGCACTGCCTTTTCTGTTCCTTGCCCCGCTCTCTAAGATGCCTCTGTCTACAACTGGGGTTCCCAGGTTTCTCCCATCTGGTATAGAAGTATACTGAGGCCCAGGAACGTTAATTAATTTGCCCAAAATACCAGCATGAATTAATTTCTCTGTACATCTCTCACTAACTTTCCATCTGTCTGATGTCAGTTCAAATTATCTGAGCTTTATAAACAGATACAGCAGTCTATATAATGCTAAATGTAGAAGTCAAAGATTCAGGCAAAACTGACTTCAAAGCAGCCAAAAGAGCAGAGTATTGGTTGTAATGGGGGCGTGATTAGCTTGGAGGTTTAAGCAATGACAGTATTCTGAAGCTCTCACTGTTTTCCTGTTCTCTTCTCTCCCTGATCGTTCCATGATCAGTATTAACAGTGACAGGAAGTGATGATAAGGGTAGTGTGGGAAGGAGGAGCTTTTGTCCTCAATTCTGATGACAGATGCAATGAAGAAATGGATCAAGCAAGGGTCTAAGACTATTGTGATTATCTTGTCTGGGGTCTGTGTGCATCTCTGAGTCAAAGCAGGCCCTAAAGACAGCATTGTCTGGCCGGTTCTGGGAGCTCTTATCACAGGGGTGAGGTCACACCACCTGATCACACAGGTCATCACAAGGTCATTTAGAAAGGCGTGGTTGGCCTTTCCACAGCTCCACATGGCGCTGTCCTCATTGCCCTTATGCCCTTGCCCTGTTCCCCTTGTAGTGTCTTGAGTCCCATTTCAAAGCTTTTCTCTTTATGTTTTGTATCTTGTCCTTGGTGACAGGCTCATGGCCTCAGTTGTGAACATGTACAAGTAAATGGTGTGATTGAGAAACCGGAAGTATAAGCTGTGTGCGATTGTAAAAGATTCCCCAGGTAGTCATGCATCTGCTGTTGCTGTGTGCTGTCTGTCATCAGCAAACAGAGAGACCCAAGATGACTGATTCATTAGCTCAGTGGTCCTGTGGAATTTTCATGTGAAGGTGACTAGGGTTCCTAAGAAGTCCTGGGCTGACTTCCAGCAGTGCTTTTCAGCTATCTAGCTTTCTAGAGAAAGTCGGTCCTTTTTCTGTCGGGGAGGAGTCTTTCTCGGTGTCCAGATGTCTTCCCAGCTGTCAGGTGCTGAGTTATTTCCCATTTCCCAGGGATCATGGTTAAACCTGCCCTTTTGCCTCTCGGCAGTTAATGATGCTACTCTGCTGGATAAGAAGTGTTCAGGAGAACCAGGAGAACCAGGAGAGCAGTCAAATTCTTCTTACTAGAAGTAGGGTGGGGGGAGGAGGGAGAAGGAAGAGGAGGAGAGGCCCCCACACTCCTCCAATCCTAACCCCCCAGGACATTAACCTCTCATGCCCTCTGCTGGTGTTCGTGCCCTGCTTGAGCTCTATGCTCCGAATAACCAGGGAATCCAAAGGTTAAGTTGTTTTCAGGTGTATGCTGCTCTTACTTTATATTTCATGGTAGAAATTTCTTTCTATTAGTCTTCTGGCTTGTGATTTTTCTGGTAAAGAGAACTCACACAACTGTGTCTACTGGGTAAATGGGGTGTGTAACTCATTGACAAAGCAGGGGCTGGGATAGCAAAGTTATAAACATCCTCTGAACAGCCCATTCTCAGGGGGAATGGAGAGCATCTCCAGGAGGAAGATGGAATACAGGCTTATTCCTTCCCCCCTGAGTCTGTTCCTCTTCACATCCCAAAGAATCTCATCGCCCACCACCAGTGCTCTTTAAGAACTCTGATGCTCATAATTAATCTTAAAAAGTTAACAACCTGAAGCTGGGGACAGGGTTGTCTCTGTGTAAAAAGCACTTGTGTCAAAGCTCAAGGGCCTAGGCCAGTCCCTACACACACACACACACACACACACACACACAGAGAGAGAGAGAGAGAGAGAGAGAGAGAGAGAGAGAGAGAGAGAGAGAAATACAAAGAAGTGCTGAAATTAATATCCTAAATGCAGAATTCCCAACTCTGAGGATGTGATAAGGGCATTATTATCGCCCATTTTTTGAATGAAAAAACTGATAGAATCAGCTGAGCAGTTTGGCATTCAAACTCACATACAATGAAGAACTTTAGTTTCTTCAACTTTTCTCCTAATTGTACTACCAAGAAACATTGGCCCTCTCTTCAAAAAGTGTTTCTTGTAATTGCTGAGTGTTTTTCTTAAATCTCACTTCTTCATTTCTTCCCAGTCCTATATTTTTATCAATTCTTGTTAACACCCTTCTTTAAGGCAGAGATGCATATGTGAACCACTGATATTTTCTTCTGTTTTTCTGTGGTAGACATCACTAATCAGTCATGGATATTTCCTAGTGAGCCCAGAAACATGGTTAGAATTTCCCCCTACCTAGTATTCCAGGATATTCTTACCAATTGATTGAAGTTGAAATGAGGCAAAACCTCTTTATAACTCTGGCTATGAAACCTCTTTATAATATTGTGCAAACCCCGATGGCAGAAGGCAGGAAAAAAAAATGCAGTTTAAAGATGCCTAAGGCTTATTGGCATGTTTCTTTCCCAAGATGAGGCAGAGAAACAAGGGGCCAACCAACTTTGGGAAGAAGCATTTTCTTCTGGATCACTATCTCTTTTTTAAAAAAACATTCAATACAAGCTCAATACATCATCCAAGAGGCAACTTCATCTTAATGTATGTCACATTGCTGTGTCTCCAGTACCAGTGGCAAATGCATCATCAAAGGAAACAATGGTTAAAACAACAAAATAAAAACCTGTAAAAGCCTCTTATCCTCCAGAATGGGTTTTACACTGTAGGGGCAAATCTTGTCCTTGGAGCAAGAGAGCTGGAAGTAATGTGGAGCACACTCAGGACTTTGGGCCTCTACAGTGGAAAAGTGTAAACAGTAAAGGAATTAGTACTGGGGAGGAGGCTCACTATGTTAAGTGTCTGTCTTGCAAGTATGAGGGCCTGAGCACCAAGCTGGATGGTGGCCTGCTCTCATAGTCATAACTCTGGATGGTGAAGACAAGAGGACCCCTGGAACTTGCTGGGCAGTTTATCTTGTCAAGTTGCTGAAATGCCAGTTCAATGTGAAACCCTGTCCAGAAAAGTAAGATGGGGGACAATGTAAAAAGGCATCCAACATTGGCCTCTGGCCTCTCATGTGTGTAGATTGTAAATACCTTCCAAAATCACTTGTACTCATATGCACAACATACACACACACAGAGACACCCAAGAAATTAGTATTTATTGAGCATCCACCATGTGCCAGACCCTTTATGTATCCTAAGTCTTTGTACAAATCTGGGAAGTAAATAGCATCTCATTTCATTACTTATGAGATATAGGACATATTGCTTTGACATCTTAATATTTCAAAATGAGCA
Organism: Sigmodon hispidus; assembly: GCA_004025045.1. Classification (NCBI taxonomy): domain Eukaryota; kingdom Metazoa; phylum Chordata; class Mammalia; order Rodentia; family Cricetidae; genus Sigmodon; species Sigmodon hispidus. The sequence continues at coordinate 616,968 of PVIH01000019.1, read as the reverse complement.
TGCCTTTTATAATCTATACAATCAGTGTATACTTTTATTTTCCTCATGTAAAATTTAAAATTGCTTTCAAAGTGTGAGGTTTACTGCTGTACCTTAGAACTAGTAGCTTATTATTTACAGGATACAAGTTTATTCACAGTTAATAGAAAAACAGACTTAAAAAGCTGTGAATAGAAACTTGAACCTCAAGGTTGCCTCACTCTGGAGACAAAGCCTTGAGGAGAGTAAGACTACTGATTAGATATGCTGGAATGGATATGTACTTGTTGTAAACCTGACATCCACCTCTCCTAGGAAATGTGGTCTTTGGAGAACCCATCACTGCCAGCCTCGGAATAGATGGAACACATTACTGGAGTAAGAACTGGGCCAAGGCAGCTGCATTTGTGACATCCCCACCTCTGAGCCCTGACCCAACCACACCTGACTACATCAACTCCTTGCTGGCCAGGTTGGTGCAGAAATACCATGTGTTCCATGGAATCATCTTGGGGCAACCTGGGATGAGGGCTACAGTAGTATGGTCCAGATAGTAGATGAGAGTCTGCAGCAGCATCAAGTCCTCCTGCAGGTTTGAGCACAGAAAACTGGCTCTTCTACATTACAATTCATTTGATGACACAGTTTCAGTGTGAGTAATGGTCCTAGAAGTTGATTCCTAATGTAATGTGGCAAGCTTGTACTCACCCTTGTCCCTCGTAACAACTTTATGAGTAAGGCACTATTATCCCCATTTTACAGATTAAGCAACTGATGGTCAAGGCACTTAAAGTCATTTGTCAGAATTCAAACATTTGTCATGATGATACTTAGACAATCATGATAGGGAGACTCAAACTCAGCCTACTGATCATTTGAGTCCTTATATTTTTACAATTCTGTGTGTGTGTGTGTGTGTGTGTGTGTGTGTGTGTGTGTGTTTAACAAGCATGCATCCCTACACTGGAATGCTTGCCTGCTTGTCTTTATGTGAACATTGTGTGCAGGTGCCCGCAGAGAGATGGCTTAAGTAAGCTTGAAACTGGAGGTACAGCAGGTTGTGAACCACCTATGTGGCTGCTGAGAAATAATTAGCAAATGTTAATGACCATCAAGCCATCCCTCCAGTCCTCACCTGACTCTGTTATTTGCCACAGAAGACAAGATCTAATTCTGCTTCCTTACATTCTGGATGGGTAGCTTAGCCCAGAATGGGGAGGAAACTACTCAGGCTCACTCATGCAAGTTAGTAAAGGACAGAGCACTTCAAACTGCAAACATGATTCTGCCACCCCCCGCCCCCCAGTGTTCTCCAGCTGTTTCTCCTAGTCACCTGAGCCTTTCTCCTTCCTCAGCGGGGATCTGCAGCTCTCTGGAAGTGCCCATTGTACCTTCAGCACTGCCCAGAAAGCCATCGGGAAGGACAACTTCACAGCCATCCCTGAGGGCACCAACGGAGTGGAGGAGCGTATGTCTGTCATCTGGGACAAGGCTGTGGTAAGGGACTGAAATAGTCATGGGACAGTGGTCCATGTTAAGAGATTCACGGACCAAATCAAAGCCTTGGGCACAAAGTAAGCTGAGACACTGACCCTCGGTGATGCCCTGGAGAGGGTATTCGTGGTGTAGATGAGGTCTAGACCTGCTAAAATGTCCATGGAGCCAGGTAGCTCATGTGGCTTAGGAATTCACCTTCTAGAAATGACTCCTGAGGTCTAGAACTCTAAGGAGGCTTTCATACACAGAATGCCTTCATCTGATTTCATGATTGATCTATGCTTACAATAACATTGATTCCATTCTTGGTGTTTCAAGACCTTCATACCTTCTTTTGAAAGGGTTAGATGTGATACATAATGAATCTGTGCCTAAAGCCACAAAGTCACCCCAAAGGTATCCCTGAGGATGTTGGAAACCATCTCACCCCCAAATTGGCTCTCTGTCTCTTGACCAAGTAGCATCTTTTTATTTCCTGTTTGTATCATAAAGATTGATAAAAAAAGAACTAACTATATCAAGGAAATGCTCCCAAATATTTTAGTAAATCCATTGTACATTGTACTATGTGTAGCACCAACACAGTGTCTCTGAACTAATGTAATGAACATCATTACATTAACATTTTTTTTCATTCCTTTACATGGGCAACATGACAAGACCCTTGTTCTTGCCTTTCAGAAAGCTGACTTAGGGTTTCTATTGCTATGGCAAAACACCATGACAAAACAGCAAGCTGGGAGGAAAGGGTTTATTTGGCTTACGTTTCAGCATTACTGCTCATCACTGAAGGGAGTCAGAACAGGAACTCAAATAGGGCAGAAGCCATAGAGGGGAGCTGCCCACTGGCTTACTTCCCATGGCTTGCTCAGCCCACCTTCTTATAGATCCCAGGGCCAGCAGCCCAGGAATGGTGCTACCCACCATGGTCTGGGCCCTCCCCATTGATCACTAAATGAGGAAACGCCTTACAGCTGGATCTCAAGGAGGCATTCCCTCATCTGAGGCTCCTTCTTCCAATAACTCTAGCTTGTGTCAGTTGACACACAAAACCACCCAGTTCAGAAGCTTACAGCTGGGTATGAAAGCCGGTTCTTTCTATATTTGGGCTCCGCTTCATGAAAAGAGAAAGTATAATCTTTTCTCTCTTCTCTCACATGCTTGGCTTTTGTCTATTTCTAAAAATACATTTATTTTACATTCCAACCTCAGTTTCCCCCCTCTCTCCTCCTCCCAGTCCCTTCTCTCACCTACCCTCTGCACCCCTTCCTTTGGATATCAACAGAATATGGTATATCAAGTTGCAGTAAGACTAAGCATCATCTCTTCTATTAAAGCTGAACCATGCAACCCAGTATGAGAAATAGAGTCCAAAAATCCAGCAAAAGAATCAAAGATGTCCCTGCTCTCACTGTTAAAAGTCCCATAAGAAGAGCAAGCTATACAACTGTCACCAATATGCCGAGGGCCTAGGTCAGTCCTATGCAGTCTCCCTGGTTGTCAGTTCAGTCTCTGTGAGTTCCTGTGAGCCAAGGTTAGCTGATTCTGTGAGTTTTCTGGTGATGCCCTTGACCCCTCTGGCTTCTACAATCTCCTCCCTCTCTTCAACAGGATTCCCCTGAGCTCGGTCTAACCCACCCTGGGCTGTGGGTCTCTGCATCTGTTCTCCTCAGTTGCTGGATAAAGCCACTCTGATGACACTGGACTAGGCATCAGTCTATGAGTATAGCAGAATATTGTTAGGCATTATTACATTAACATTTTTTTTCAGTTGTGTTTGGTTCTAGCCTATGTCTCTAGGCCAAACAGCTTCTGGGTCTTGACGCCCCAGGCAGTGTCAGAATTGCCCACTCTCATGATGTAGGCTGCAGGCTGGGCCGGTCATTGATTAGACATTCCTACAATGTTTTATCTTTACAAATCCTATCTAGAATTGTTAAAAATTAATTTAAAACATATATGCTGCATACAAATATTTTTGTCAATATGAAACCCATAATCATTTCCCTAAGATTAAAACCCTAGTGATAGCCTAGGTAACTTACTGTGTAAGAGAACTCTGTGATGGTCACAAGAAAACAAAATCATCACCAGCACATTTCTCAGATCATATCATCATTATTTGGCAATGCTTGACATTAGTTTTTCAATTGACAACATGATACATGCTCAATAAAGTCATTCAGAAACCTCAGACAAACACACTCATAATTCTATAACACAGACATATTCACTGTTACCATCTGAGTAAGACTTTATATATCGATCCTCTGAACATACAAATATATACACATATACAAATAAGAGGCTCACACTCAACACTTGTTTTTATTATAAATTCTCTTTGATCTTTTTTGGAACTAGTAGAAGTAAATGTTTAGGTAAACTACATGCACATAACCAGAAAAAAAAATGCTTTCTTCAGGAGTCATTTCTATGTTAGTCACATATTTCTATATTTTTCCTGTAAAGTTCAGACTACTTAGCTGACCCCATGCTTGCTGGATAGACAAAATTTGTGTACAGTACCTCTGTACTCCTGGGCTTTTGTGGTCACTTCTCTCTGAGCCCAGAAGCCTTGCATAGATAGAGCTGCCATTGACCTAGAGACAGGCACAGATATGCAATCTTTGTATTTTAACAGGCCACAGGAAAGATGGATGAAAATCAGTTTGTGGCTGTGACAAGCACCAATGCTGCCAAGATATTCAACTTGTACCCACGCAAGGGGAGAATAGCTGTGGGCTCTGACAGCGACCTGGTCATCTGGGATCCAGATGCTGTGAAGATTGTCTCTGCCAAGAACCACCAGTCGGTGAGGCGCGGGTTGGTGGGATGGAAAATGTGTTTCAACCTAAAACTGACTCAGAGGATTAAGTTTAAAGGGTGGGCCAGTCTCAGAGACTAGGACAGACTGCAATAATAATCTGGCCCCCAAGAGCTTTTTGTTTTGGTTGAATATTGCTTGATTTTGAAAGCAAGGTCTCCTGATCAGGCAGGCTTTGAATTTAAATTGCTGATAACCTTACTTTTGTCTCCCAAGAGCTGGTATAAAAGACATGTACTTCCAAGCCCAGTTTGCCTTAAATTGTATTGGCATTAAAAAAAAAAAGTAAACAGTTTATTTTTCTTCTGCTTTCCTGAGTCAAGTAGTGTGCAGGGGGGCCTCTGCCCTTCCTGGCTACTTTGGGGTTGGAGGCACAGAAGCTTCTCTCTTCATGCTTCTAAGAGTGCAGAGGCTCCGACAGACTTTTGTTTTGAATGAAGAGAAAGTTAACTATCTTCATAATTTGCTCCAATTTCTTACATTGAAACCCACATCCAATGCCTTCAAGAGGTACTGAGAACTTGGTAGTAAAAATAACTCTTGGAGTAGTTATATATTAGGCACCATGCTTTCTCTTCAAGGAGTCTCATAAACAGTGGACATGTTTGAGTGTGTAGTTATATTCTATTTGTAGTTTTTGGTTAATATCTAGAAACATATGGAAAGTAAATAATTTATGCAGCTGGTGGCAAAACTGACGCTCAAATCCTGCCCCCTCCCCAACCTCTACAGTACTGTATTCCAGCTGAACAAGTGAGGAAGGTGGGCAGAAATCCTACCTGGGGCCATAATGGCCTTTGCTTAAGCCCCAAGTCACACTGTGTTCTGGAATTTTGCCCCTCTATGGGCCATAGGCTATGTGTTGCTCCACTTACAGTTCTGTACAGGCTCCACATGTAGCAGTATTCCTGGGGGGTCTTGTAGCTGAGTTTCAAATAGAATCTCAATTAAATATCTTAATGAAAGTAAGGCACTATGCTTTGTTTGAGGCATCTTTAGCCAGGGTGTTTCAGTCTCTTGTTACTTATAGAGGCAGACAACAGTGACCTGAACTTTGCCTGGCTTTATTTGATGATTCTATACTTATGGATACTAAGGGCAGCATCTCAAACACAGAAGAGAATCCCATTCCTCTTTCTTTTCGTCCTATACTCATGGTCTGTCTTGTCTTCATCCCTAATCTAGGTTGCTGAATACAACATCTTTGAAGGGATGGAGCTGCGTGGAGCACCTCTGGTGGTTATCTGCCAGGGCAAGATTATGCTGGAAGACAGCAACCTGCATGTGACCCAGGGGGCTGGTCGCTTCATTCCGTGCAGCCCATTCTCTGACTATGTCTACAAGCGGATTAAAGCCAGGAGAAAGGTGAGTGCCAATGAGGCATGGGGGTATAAAGAGAGTGGGATCCCATTCAGTTCTGTGTTCCATACAACCAGCCTTCTTAGATTCTTACAGTAAAAGTCACAGCAACAGCTGGATGCTGAAGAAATGGTGGGCACAACCCACAGATTACAAGGAAGATGGCTAAAAAGGTTATGCCTTAAGAAAGCATTTATTTTCCCAAATAATTATTAGCATTATTTTAGTACCTTAGTTTTAAAATGGGAGGATTTGGTGTAATGGTAATATACTTTTCTAGAAGAATTATTTCCGAAGGCTTATAATGAGAACACCCAGCCATCTCTCTTCCAGCCTGCCCAAGGGTTGCTTGATTGGAGAAATATCACAATCTTCTCTCTCTTTCTCTCCCTTCTTCCCCCAGACCTCTCCCTCTCCCCCTTCTCTCTTTCTCTCTTACACACACACACAGTGATTTGGATTGATGTACAAACAGGCCTGGACACTTCTTTGGGAGACTTTCTTCTCATTCTTCAGCTTCCAGCTCCTCTTGGAACTTGAGGGCTCCACAAAGCAAAGTTGGACCAGGTGTGAGACTGAGACAGAGGTGTGAGATTTGAGCTTCCTTCTCCAGTTTTGTCTTACTAGAAAAGGGAATAAAAGTCAAAGTTCCCCAGTACAGACTTTTTATTATAACATAGAATCTGGAACCAGTGAAATGTCACAGCTATATTATTATACTGGGAGGTGAGTACTGAGAAATTTCTTATTTCTTGAGAGATAACTGCACTGTGTGCAGGTCACTGCATAGAAGGCAGGGCTAGGATCCCAGAGAGGTCTCATCACGGCCTGTCTTCATGATCAGGTTCGTAGGGATTCATGTCCCCATTGCCACATCTTGGCCAGTAATGTGGTGGAGTTTGAATGCAGGCTCTGCTACTGCTTTGGGTGGTCTCACCCTATTAATCTCATAGATTGTAAATACATCTGGAGACACAGCATAATTCACAAAGCTATAAACCCCAGCTCTTGGCATAATCCCAACACAGAACACATCATTGATTGCTATTGCTCACTGGCTCCACAGTCCCTAGGCAAGTTCACAGCCAGAGGTCACTGGGTCAGACCACAGACTGTCAGTTTAGGGCTTCATAGCCCTGATATGTGAAAAGCCATGAGGGCATCTCCCATGGGATCTCATGCTGGAGGGTACGTGACCTCATCTAAGACCACTGTCCATCCTGCTGGCTCTTCTCCAGCTATCTTGATAGTATAGTTTTATTCCGTCATGTTCCTACTTCCAGTAGCTATACTTTCTGATTTCGCTGCAGCCAACATAGTTACTTACATCAGTGCTTAGTATACTCTCAGCTGTTTCTCTCTTCCAAGCCTAACATCATCAAAGGGTCATTTGATTCTAGAAGACCATTAGTTCTCAACCTGGGTCAAATTACCCATTCACAGGAGTTGCCTAAGGCTTTTGGAAAGCACATATTTACATTACAATTACAGTAGCAAAATTGCAGTTATGAAGTAGTTATGAAACTAATTTTATGATTGGGGTCACCACAACATGAGGAGATATATTAAAGGATCTGTAGCATTAGGAAGGTTGAGAACCATTTACTCTGGATGGAATCCCATGTCTACAGAGGTATTCATGGATGATCTCCACCCTAAATTTCTTGTGGCAATGTATTGCATGAATCCTTATTGGTTTTATAATAAAAACCCAAAGCTATATATTGGGGTAAAGCTGAAAGATCAGAGAGGCAGAGGAACAAGCCACAGCCACATCTTACCTAGTCAATACCTTAGGTCCAAGGGGATAGATCCTGTCTCTAGAAATCTTCAGACTGAAATAGGAGAAGCAAAAGCAAGTGCAGGCTGAAATAGAAGGGGCTGAACTCTGTCTACTCCTGCCTTATTTTTCTTTCTATGCCCAGCCATGTCACCTCCTTTCTAGTTCTAGAATTAAAGGCATGTGTATTTCCCAAGTAATTGGAGCAGGAGCATGGGAACCAACATTCTGGGATTAAACAAGTAGGCAACCAAAGCCAGGTTCTATTTGGCCTTGAACTCACAGAGATTCAAACACATCTGTTTCTGCCTCCTAATGGCTAGGACTGAAGTACGTGTCGCCACTCTCCGACATCTATGGCTAATTCTGTAGCTGGCTCTGCCCTCTAATCTTCAGGCAAACTTCATTTCTTTAGAGTCTCCATAATATGTCACCACAACAATGTCTCTTAGTTCACATTTGTTTCTACTGTTTTCTCTTGGATTCTTTCTTCTCCACATACTCTTTTCACTGATACACTTATATCTCCCAGAGCACATTCTATACTGTTGGATCATTAAACTAAGAATGCCTGGTGACATATTTTTCTGGCTGCAGATGGCAGAGCTGCATGCAGTTCCAAGGGGCATGTATGATGGACCAGTGTTTGACTTGACCACTACCCCCAAGGGGGGCACCCCTGCTGGCTCTACTCGGGGCTCTCCCACTCGGCCAAACCCACCAGTGAGGAACCTCCATCAGTCAGGATTTAGCCTGTCAGGTGAGTGCAATGAGCTGATAAAGAGAGAAGAGAAGGAGAGAAGAAAAATGTTCAGCATCCCTAGGCTACAGACTAATCCTGCAGACTCAAGTTAAATGCATTTCCCAGCCCAACCCTGGTGTCCTCTGTAGGGAGATGATCAGCATTGGGAACAGAAATGTTTTCCTAATCAGAAAGTGTTCCTGGTAAGAAAATCCAACAAGACTTTGTCATGGTTCAGGTCAAGTCCAAGTGATAGCAAATTCTACTTAGAGATCAGGCCTAGCTGGGGGCAGGTCTATAGAGCTGATTCCCTCTATGAATTGGTAACAGTCCTATGAGCATATGAGAATTTTAGTGTGTGTGTTCTAATCTCAGTGGGCATTAAGCTCAGACTAGTTTTTACGTTCTTCAAGAGCAGCTTAGTTTACAGCCATAGTGAAAATGATGCCAACATTAGCATCCACTTACTACCCCTGACTGAACATTTACCATGTGTTTCCCATATTACAGATCTCATTTCTTTTCCAAGAACTGTTGAGCAAACAAAATGACTGTTTAATTGCTCCACAGTTGTCTTTAAATGGTGGGAGGTAAATGCAGGTGTGTTTCCCTGTGATGGAAACTGTACATGTATGAGCTGGGAGCCAGGTCACAAGAAAGATAAGTCATATTTAAAGGCGAAGCCTCAGCATATAGAGGAAGGAAGGGAGGGGCAGAAAGAAGAGAGATTATGGAGGAAAGAACTGTGTGATTAAGGGACAGGCACAGAAAAGGGTCTCAACATTTTGAGGTAATTTTGCCAAGCAATTTAGCTAACTACTGTTGCCAAGTAGTCTGGAGTGTGTTCACCCTTGTCTGTGGCTTTATGGCCACATCAGTCCTTAAGCATTGAGAGGCTCCTTTGTGAATGGGACCAAGTACACACCAGCTCTTCTAGTTGCATGAACAGGGGACCTTGACCTCCAGGGTTTGGAGGCCTTGGTCAGATGCCCTCTCCTCTCCAGAATCCCACTATTACAGAACAATTAAATAGTTTTCTCCTAAACCGCAGTAGTGAGGATGCAGTTGAATGACCTGGAGGACTAACCCATGGCCAGCCACCGTCAGTTTAAGCAGCCATTCCCACATTACTACTGAAGTTATCAGCATGTACAGCGCCTCACCTCTAGAGAGAAATTTGGGTTTTCTAACAAGACAGCGTTTTTCCAGGAGAGGGCGTCATGAATATTGCAAAGTTCGAGACTTGGTGTTCAGTTTCTTGTGCATCAGGGAGGTTAATATCTATCACTCCCAAAGTAACTCACCATCTCTTCCCTCTCTACCCTCCTTTCCCTTTGTTTATCCCTGGGAATTTGTCTCCATCTGCAGGCACCCAAGTGGATGAGGGTGTCCGCTCAGCCAGCAAACGCATCGTGGCGCCCCCTGGAGGCCGTTCTAATATCACATCCCTGAGTTAAGCAAGCCCTCCCAAAGAGGGAGGTAGAAGCAAGAAGAGATTTTTTTGAAGCCAAAATGGTACACCGATATTTAAGAAGGAAATGAATCCAAACAATTGCGATCTAAAGAATCAATAAGCCTCAAGCCTTATGTTTCCCAATGTAATGCTCGCTTGCCTAGCTTTATGAATTGCTTTGATTTCTGTTTATGCATAACCTTGATTTCTTTGATCCCTCTCCCCACTTACATGCATGCAATCAGACAGACCACTAAGGTAGAGTCTGCATATTATAGTGTTGAGAGCATAAGTAGCGCTGCATCTTGCGACAAAGGGATAGACGAAACTGGGATGTCCAGAAAATGAGCAAAGGCAGGAAGGTTTCTTTGGCTGATTGGGTGGTGGGAGCCCAGGGCAAGTTGAAGGGCACAAAGGGGCCGGAGTGGGGTGTGTAGGAGGGAGGTGGGTGGGCTGGGTGAGCAGAAGGGGTGTGTGTTGTGTAATGATATATGTTAATTTCCATAAAAACTGGCCATCACAATCCCCTGGGGTCTGCAAAAAATGGCAGGAGCTCTTCAGGTTCTCAAATTTGTTGCATCCTTTCTTGTAGGTTTGTTTCTTTAATTATTTCTTAAGTGTCAGTATCCAGACAGTTTTTCCACCTGTTTAATGATGCCAGTGTTTGCTTGGGCCTCTTTCTCATGTTCTCTCATCCCCGTTTTCTGGGTTGTGAAGGCCACACAGACAGAACACATGGAGAGGTCCCTTCCTCTTCTGCTTCCTTGGTTCTCGTCAAAGGCTGCCAGGAAGACTACAGTCTGGTTGGGAAAAACACTGACTTTTCCAAGGCCTTCCTCTCAGTCCTGGAATTAGAGTTCTCAGACTCCTGCCTGTAAGCTGAGTGGAGACACTTGAGCCTGTAGAGTTATGGTCATGGCAGAGAGAAGCAAGGGTGTTCTGAGAGACAACTATCCCTAGATCTTCTCAGATCCAAACCCATTTGAGATTTTTCTTTTTCTTTATTACTTTTTGGAAAACTGATATTTTCAGTTGTCCTTAATCTTGACCCCTAATAGAAATTTAGCTTCTATGGGAGTAAAGCAGTGAGGTAGGAAAGCCAGCCCTCACTAGCAGAAATATATCAGGTATAACTGTATTTTCATTTCTAAGCTATGTGTTTCCTCTTCTACTAGCAGGTCCCCAGGTTGGAGATGTCACTTTTTAATTGGTACTAACATCTCCAGGGTGAGATGTATGAAGTGTACACTCTTGCTGTAGCACACAAGGGGCATAGGCAGCAATGTATACATGCCCTTCTGTCTTTCGGAGTTGGAAGTTCATAACTCAGTCACACTAAAACCAAGTCTGACCCAGATTTTGTGAGCAAGAGAGCAATCTGTAGCAGCCAGTAGGCTCTCCTGCAGGCAGCATGCTATCAGCCATGTCTCAGACTACTGTACTCTGGAGGCCCACTTTGTAACAAATAAGACATTGTACTAAGTACTCTGAAGATCAGAGCAGGGTCCATTCACCTTCTAAGTACATAGGAAACAAACATCTCTGCCTGCAGGTGTGTGTATGTGTGTGCGCATGTGCGCATGCTTTTGGAGTTTCATTTTGTTTTGTGGAGCTGGATGATTGAATCCGGGGTCTCTCTCTTGGTAGGCAAATACCCTGCTACTGTGCTACACAGGTCCCCAGCCCTGATTGCAAGTTGTAATGTAACTGAGAAGTAGAGAAACAGGAACACTTTAGCTAGAAAGGAATTAAGAAATAACAGAGGAAGGGGATTTCCCTGAAGCTAGTTTCTATTCCAGTCATGGAAAAGTCTCGTTCCAACTTCATAATAGGGAATCTAACTATTTTAAAGCTCTCATGGTGCTTTCATTTTCAAGGAAACTTTAGCAGAAGAAAATGAGGGGAATGTAATTTTGAATATTCACTCAAAGACTTGGGGATTTCTCTAGGAACTCAGAATGTCCTTTATAGGGAGTTTTTCATACCTGAAACACTTATACTATATACCTCAATAGCCAGGTTTGGCTGCAGGATAGGTTGCAGTACCATAGGTAACCACCAGATGGAGGAAGAGAGATAAATTAACTAATTTATGGGTTACCACACTGTGTGGGTTTTTTTATGCCTGACACCAAATGATCCTTCCAAGGCCTCTGTGGTGATGGAAGGGAAACTTCTCTGGGTCATATGCACTGCACTTGGGACTTCTAGAATGTGCCACTGTACAAAAACTTATGTCCCCTCAAGCATTCTCTGTGTGAGTTGAGGCTTCTTGAAGTCCTCAAGGTGGGCCATCACCATCTCAGGATGCCTCCCTTTCTTACTAGTAAAACCCAGGCATAGAAATCCCTGAGAATTCCTTGAGAAACACCCCACTATTTTCTTAACATGAGAATTTTTCTAAGCAACATGTTACTTGAGTTAAATTTTTCTATTTAAATTGCTTCTGCCTCACAGACACTTTAGACAGCTCCAGTCAATAGATTTTCAGGAATGAACATGAAAAAGAGTGTGGGCTTCTTCCAAGCTCACTGGCATTCCATTCAAGGGTGGGAGGCCATATTGGATACCATCTTCTCTCCAAAAGCTTTGCCATGGGGCTTTCCATCCAGCCCCCTCAAAGAATACTATGTAATTTCTAACCCACTATGCCTATCTATTGACATTCCTCCTGAAGAGACACGGGCTTGAGTAACTGAGGAGTTCTTTGCAGAACAACTAAATCAGCTTCCCCAATGGAGATATTTCTTTTTCTTGTAAGTTCTTTTGAAACTAATAGAATTATAGTCATTCTCCAAAATGCCTCCCCCATCCCACTTCAAAGTCCGGTGACTCTTTAGGTCATTTCTTTTAGATGATATTCAGAAATCATATCTCATCTCCCAATGCCCGAATCCTAACTCTGGTATCCATTCTGCTCATTCTACTAAATCCCTTCCAAGAGGCCAGGGCTTGCCAATGATGATGCCTGCCACAAGCCCCCAGGTCCTCTCCCCTAGACAGCCCCAGCTTGAGTCTTGATGCAGTCATGGGCTGGCCCAGGAAGCCAGCATTCCTTGTAATTCCCCTTTGAGACATGGTGTGTGGGTGTTCAGTTCTGTGTCTGGTGCTATGGACAGACGGTGAGTCTCCCTGTGACCTGTGCTAGCTGTGATGCAGCTCAGAAGTTGAGAGCTGTTTGGTTTGAACCGTGAAGAAAACTGTGTATTGAGTTAGCTGAGATTAAAGAAAAAAGCTCAAGTGACTGTTAATGTAAACCTGGTTATTAAAATAATTATAAAATTACCAACATTGTCCTCCAAGCTTCTGTACATGGAATACCATTTTGCCTGGTATACTGAAAGACGGGGAGACTGGGAAATTATTCATGAGTAAAGTTGCGTTCTGTGTAGGAACAAGAATCTGAGTTCCAATCCCAGAATCAGCATTTAAAGCCAAGTATGATTACCATGTATGACTGTGACCTCAGTGCTGGGGTAGGACAGAGGCAGGAGGCTAGCTGCGCTTACTGACTCCAGGATCAGTGAGAGACCTTGTTCCCATGGGAGAGAGTGATAAAGCAGGACAGCTGATGGCAACCCCTGGCTTCCAGGATCATGTACATAGATGCACAGCCACACATGAATGTATGCATTTAACACAGGCACAGGCAGATAAACACACACACACACACACACACACACACACACACCATATAAAAAACACACAAGGCAAGCAGAACTCCCAAATAAGATGTAGTTGGTAAATAAACAGCAGATAGACCTGTTGACATCTGCAGACAGTCTTCATTGAGACTGACTCTTTGTCCATTCAACTGACAACAGCAGATGAAATTTTGCAGAAAATTAAGGTTTTGTGATTAAAAAAAAAATCACATTCATTGTTAGTGTAAAAAATGTATATTGGGAATGAGTCTCACTGGCTCTAATACAGAACCTTAAAGTTTTGTTTTGTTTTGTTTTTTTAATTGTATTTTCCTGTGTTACTGCCTTCAGGCCGCCCTTGTTACTGTGCTGTGCTGTAAACATGGTTTACTTACTTCCAAGGGCTTACCTACTGGGCTTGGAGGGAAAACCCCTGAGTAAATCTGCACCAATTAGTTACTCAGCAAGATGTTCTCAAAGAGCCAATGAGTGTCCCACAAAGCTGATGATGGTTCCTACTCTTCTTGGGAGCTTCCTTGTGCATTTGAAAGTTGGAGGCTCTGAGTAGTATAATGAGCCATTAAATAGTGTCCAGGCTGGGGATGCAGCATGGGCAAAGAGCATTTGTTTACCTATAAAGCAAATGTTTCTACTTTTGATCTCTAGACTGCAAAATCAGAAACAAGCAAACAAACAAAAACCCCACAAACAACAAGAAAATAAAAGCTTAGTTCAGGGCTTGTAGATTATTTTAGCCACTGGAAATCTATCACATCTCTCCCAGTGTGGGGAAACATCCCTTGATAAAGTTCTCATGCTGTAGGGTATTCAGTGGAGAAGAATCCACTGCAACATGGGGGAGGCTAGAAGTGGGGTTTTAAGATGTATGAAGAGCTCAGATAGAATCAGACATGGCATTTCTGTATGTAAGTGGTGAACCCAGGCAGATTTCCATCTCAGTCCAGCCTGCCTGAAGAGGTGCTTCTGCTTCAGGAAAGCACATTGCTTGTGGAGGCAAAAATCAGTCATTGTCATCTCTAGGTTTTCATTTTACCCCTAGTGAACCCAGAAGAGAGTTTTCCTCAATATTTCCAGCCAAAGAGGATAAGTGCTCTGACCCTCAACATGTGTCCCTTTTCTTGACCTAAGAACAGCTAAGCCTGTTAAAGATTTGAGAGGCTTTAGAAGAAGTCATTGGCAATTACAATGATCTCAGTTGGGATGAAGTGTTCTGGGAAGGATGAAACTGCCTTTTCAAGATTGGTAACATAGACATATTGGCTAAATTTCACAAAAAAACCCTTGGAGTCTGAAAGTGTTTGGCAGCTGAGTCACACTTGAGCAGGTCAGGAATGAGAACACTGAACAAAGATTAAAAAAAAAAAAAAAAAAAAAAAAAAAAAAAAAAAAAAAAAAAAAAAAAAAAAAAAAAAAAAAAAAAAAAAAAAAAAAAAAACAAATTCTGGTTCCAAAGAACATGTAAGAGTCAGCTCTCCTCACAGCAACCTGTCACAAAGGGAAGAAAAACCTGAGAAGGAGAAGAAAAACAAAGAGTCTAGAACAACCTGCAAAATGAGATCACATGCCTAAGGTGGCACTCTCCAGAATCTAGAGGACGGGATGCTACTCTTGCTTGGCTGACTACTGAGAACTGTATACAGGACACTTAGCATGGCCTGGGCAATAAGACAGCTGCTATGCAGGACTTCAGAGCCCATTAGGTCCAGGAAAAGCCCCGAAATTTGCAGTTTTCTGACTCTGAAGCTGTTGTAAGCCCAGGAGCTATTTGGAATTTCCCAAAGTACCCATAGTCAGTCTGATCTCAGATTATGGATACTGGACTATATAACTGTAGCCATGGCAAAGGAAAAAATAGGACCCCCAGGAAAAAAGAAAATCTCAAAAGAGACATATGTGTGTTGTCTCTAAAGGTGTAGTCACTGGAAGAGTCAGGAGGCAGAACTCTGGTGGAACTCCCTCAGTGAGTCTACTAAAAAGGACAGGCACAGATTTCCAACACTATCCCTGCTATAGGCACCTTCTTCTCAGTGGAAATGTAAGGAAGAAGAGGAGACCTGGAATGGTCACTCTTATACACAGCATACACAGGCAGGCCAAGGGAATGTTGTTACAAGAAAATTTATTCCCTGCAGGCACAATTACAACAGGTAAGTTATGGATCAACAAAGGGACTTTTTTTTTTTTTTTTAGTAGGGGTTTTCTAAATCAGACATCAGTTCAGAACAATACAGAAAAATGAAATTTGGAGTCTCAGTGCCTAACACTGGGCAGACATATTGAACTCACAGTGAATAGCAATCACAGTGCACATAAATAGTGAACAGACACAGAAATATGGAGGAGCTGAGCAAAATCCTTGCCATGCCTATTTACTGAGCGACTGACAGCATCCTTGTAAACCTTACACAGCAACGTGGTCTCCATAACTGCTTCAGCACCCACCATTCCTACTTACATATTCACACACGCACTAGGGAAGCCATAGGGTTGGAAAGTCCAGTCATTTCTGGATTTCCATGAATCAGTTAGATTACTGTGATTACTTTGGCAATGTTCTGTGCTGTGTGAGAGTCATTCCTGCACTAAAGATGATCTCAGCCAAGCCCTGGGTTGCTGTGGGATCACTGGCCCTCAGCAGGGCACTTCCTTCCAGGGAGAGATGATATGGCCAGGGCTGATCCATGTATAGGCTGTCCCACCCTTTCACTGAGGATGCCTGAAGATGGCAGCTCACTGCAATGCAAGGAGTGCATTGTTACAGCCAGACGCTCTGGTAATCAAACCCTTCTCAAGCCTTTCAGATGCTCTCCTAGTGCTGGAGATTTAACCCAGGCATTCCTGCATGCTAAGTACATTCTACTTCTCAGAGACATACACAGCCCAGTGTTTCTTGTTTTGTTCTGTTTTCCTTTTTGTTTTATAAAATTTATTCATCCACGGCTTGACTATAGACATCACATCTCTAGTTATGACTATAACCATCAATCTCCAATTCTAACTATGACCAACACATACCTGGTTCTGAAGGCCAGCAATACATAAAAAGATGTTCAATAGGAATAAAAACTAGGGATTTTAACATCAGAGATCTTATGGATTTCTATCCCTTCTTTAACATTTAAAGATGCAAACGAATACATCATTCCAGTAGAGACCTGCTGAACCTGCTGCTCTTGGAAATAAGTTTTGAAAGCTGTTTGTGGAAGTGACAGCCGAGAGCAGAATCCAGCCAGCTCAGTGCTGCTCTTTGACCCATTCACATCCCTGAAAGCCAGGGAAAGTGCTTTGAATTAAACATGACTAAACATAATCAAACATCACAAATAACACCTGAGAACTTCAGAGACAAGACTGGATAAGAAAGGTCAGGTTGATTCTTAAAAAATTTGGTTGCTCTTAATAGAGAAGAAGTATATCACATCCAAGCTGGGAATTACAAACAACTGTAAGTGCTGGTATTAAGTTCAACTCTTGCTTTTCGACACAAATTTAATATCACAGTTTCTTGCATCAATTTTCTTCCACCTGTCTGCCTTCCCCAAATGGCATCAAGCATGACTCTTGGCCCTGCTTGCTATTATGCTGTTGACCACTAGATGGCACCAGTCTCCATAAACAATGCTTTTAAAGCCCACTAACTTCATTCTACCTAGTGTCTCCAGTGGGAAACTCAGAAAGGTTCTTCTAGATTTCTTCTGCATCAGCACAGTGGAGTTACATCACAATCACATTTACATGAATTACACTTTGCACACAATTGAAATATAAAGACGGGAAACAGTGAGACATTAGTAATATTTTAGGTAGCTGGCCTATTCTTGCCAACCATCTCACAGTGAGTATAATGTGGGGGCTTAAGTCTCCCTGAATTTGACATCTAGGATCTGTAAGCATCCTGTTGCTTTAAATGTAATTCTAGTCTGTAGCCACGTGTAAATTGTTCCACAACCAAACAAACAAAAAAAGGTGGCATGTGTCATGACAGAAAAGCCACAGACTGGCTAAGTGTTCCTCTCCTTGTTTTATGTGAAATTAGGAGTTTCTCAATGGACAGTTTCTCCAGCTTCCTTTTTAAACATACAAGATAGCTCTCTGTGAGGTATAACTTTGTTGAACTCTGTAAAGCAACCCTGTCCTCATCGGGGCAGTGCTCTGTAAGCCTCTGCTGAAACAGGTCTCTGCCAATCCTTGAGGAAAACTGTCAGGCAGCAGGCAAAAAAAATGGGGTTCAATATTTTACAGCTGCCATGCTGAAAGTACCAGAGCTTGCAGCATTTCCTACACTCCTGCCTGGACTCCTGCCCTCAGGACCACGTCCAACTGACCACGGTCATATCAGAAGAGAAACTGAATAGCCCTTTGCACAGTAGGTCCTTGCTAACAGACACCGAGACGATGTAGCTCCCCTCTGCAGGGTCCTATGAGTCTCTATTACTCCTAATATAACTATGTACTTATTCCTGATGGGATATCCTATACCTGTCTAATCAGGCCTTGAATTGTGACTCCTGTATGATATTCTCTAGCCTTGAAGAGGATCACTGTGTATAGTGTCCATTTTCACAGTTTCATCAAAAGGCATGAGAAAATAATCCTATTTTCAAATGTTTATTTAAAAATAAAATACAAGCTGTTTAGAACAATACCTGTATCCTTAATAAACTAAAGGCTAGCTCATCTGAAATAACCCTCTACCTGTCAATCATGAAATGAAAAGAGAGGAAAGAGTTACATGATTTGCTGAAGGTCACAGATTTCGTTAGAGGTGAATTCAGATCTGTGGAGCTCAGAGCCAGGGCTCTCTTCACTCTAGAGTGGTGCCTCCTTGGAAGGATACTCATTCACATTCTGTAAGTCATAAGGTGTGGCATGGTAAGGACTGCCCTGCCCATAGCTCTTCAGGATGTGAGAATTAGAAGCATCTTTCCAGGTGCCCAGAACTGTCCTCTGAAGATGCTGAAGATGCTGAAGCTTCACAGGTTGTTACTGTCCATCCCCTCCTGCTGTGCTGTTTCTGTTTTGTTCTAAGGCTTGATTTGCTTGCCTTCGATTAAAGTCTCTTTTTACTCTTCAAAAAGAAAGAGTGAATTGTTTATTCCAATAAAGAAATGAATTGAAATTTTTAAAATAATAGCATATAATCCAACATTATTTTATCTTTTAAAACCTAATTAAAAGAAAATTACATTTCTTCTTAGTCCCTGCTCCCCATCCCACCCTGACTCAGCACCCTCTGAAATTCACTTTCTCCTCCTTTTAACCATTGTTGTTAAAAATACAAATGAATAAATAAACAAAATCTGTTGAGTTGATTCAGTGTTGCCTCGATTTTTAAAAAGCTATGAACAAAGAAAACTTTAAAGGCATTACGACAGAATGACTGGGTGGGTAGGAACATTTACCAAGAGGTCTGCCATCCTGAATTAATCCCCAGAATCCACAGAAGGAGAGAAATGATTCCTACATCTTGTCCAAAGACTACCCCCATCTCCCAAAGGTTAAAACAAAAATTTTAAAACAGATCTTATGTTTACATTCCATTTCCCATAAGCAAAACTATAACACTAGGTTTATGTACAAGTTTAAAAAAAAAAAAAAAAAAAAAAAAAAAAAAAAAAAAAAAAAAAAAAAAAAAAAAAAAAAAAAAAAAAAAAAAAAAAAAAAAAAAAAAAAAAAAAAAAAAAAAAAAAAAAAAAAAAAAAAAAAAAAAAAAAAAAAAAAAAAAAAAAAAAAAAAAAAAAAAAAAAAAAAAAAAAAAAAAAAAAAAAAAAAAAAAA
>PVIH01000019.1:492404-597789 GCA_004025045.1 Sigmodon hispidus | reverse complement strand
CAGTAAAAAAAAAAGAGTCCAGAAATTTCAAAAAAATTTTTTCTAGATGTTTATTATTTTTATAATCAGAAAAAAAATCCTAAAAAATCTTTATCAAATCTCTGCATATATAATCTGCCTAAATCACATCATTTTAAGCTATTTGGATTCACTCCACCATTGTTCACATTTTTATGTTGAAAATTATATGTTTCTTCTGAGCAGCATCATGGTGCTCTTGAAGCAGTCATGTCTTCATGGTGAACATAACATGATTAGCTGACCCACAGGGATGTCAAATAACTAATAACATATATTCACCAAGCAACGTGGATGGAAGAAGTCTGTATACAGATGGGAACAGATTCTGGGAGGATAGCAGGAGAGGAACGAATCTATTTGGGTCATTGTTCTATCTGAATATATATATTAAATTCCATCCTAAGGTACTGGCTAGTTACCATTTCATTGTTAAAGCAGGTGTGGTTAACCCACCTTCATGGCCCTGTCAAGGATTCTTAAACTTATAACTAGGAAAATTAAAACAATAACTATCTAGTCTTCAACTTCATCAGAGACCCAAGAAGGAAATATTAGTAACTGAGTAAGCAAGAAATGCAAGCAAGTTCCAAATATGTGAGAAATGACAGAAGTATCTGGTTGCCTAGCCAGTCACCCACATTTCCTCTACAGCATTGGCTTACAGGCCAAGCATATCTGGCAGACATTCCTGTGAGGGAGAATTTTTGAAGGACTGTCCCATCTTGTCTTGGTATAGTTTAGCAGTCCTTTATTCTATGTCCTACTTGTCCATTAGGACAGCATACTGTCATCAGTTGAGGCAAGAACACTTTCTTGCCCAGTGGCTAAACTTTACCAAAAAAGTATGGAGTTTCTTTCAATTCCCATAATCTTCCCTGAAGTAGCTTGTTGCTGCCCAGAGCAGACATGCCACATTGTCATAAAAACTAAAAGAACCTATGTTGTCAAATATCTTAAATGCCATTTCTGTAGATCTCTGAAGTAGTTGAAGATGACCTGTTTATCTAAAATGTATCTGTTAGACCTTGAAAACATTCCTAATTTGACTACAAATTTGATTCTAATGACTAACCATTAAGTTGCAATTCTTTTTATCCTAAATAGTTGGTAATAATAATATTCATGAACTAGCATTTTCATTACTGTAGGGGATTATGTGGTTGTATTGTATTTGGCCCATCTACTGGTTTAATAAAAATGTTGATTGGCCAAAGGCAGACAGAAAGTGTTGGTGGGGCTATCAAACAGGGAATCTCTGAGAACATCTTAGAGCAGAACACAGATGACATAGACTTAAGAGATGCAAAGGAAATGCTGCTGAAAAAAGGTACAGACCCACATGGCTGAACAGGATAAAAAAGATGGGTTAGTTTAAGACTAAAGAGCTAGCAAGTTATATGTCTGGGTCCTAGGCCAATCAGCATAGAAATAATATAAGCTTGAATGTGACTATTTGGGTGTAAGAGGGAGTGTGACTGCAAATGGGCCAGAACCTCAGGCCTGGGCCAGAAAGTCATGGGCCAGAAACATCATATGACTTATTACATGGTTAGATGAGCTGTTTATGTACAATATTTTGTGTAAGAGTAGAAATATATACAGTATGTTCTAACAAAATTAATCTCAAATTTGTATCAATATACAAAAATTCAATCCAATGTAAAATATTTAAAAGTAGTTGCTTTTTAAAAATAGATTCAATAATCTACATTTTTATCTTGTCATATCCATGTGCCCTTTTTCTTCTTTTTAGGATAGATGAAATAATCTACCCTTTTGTTCTATCATATCTTTATCTCCTCTCTTCTTTTATTTAAACAAGAACATTGATTCTAATTTCCTATGTTTTGCTTCTTTTCTGATCATTAAAAATAACCATTTGTAACCAGCCACACTAAAAAATGACAATTTTCCACAACCCAGCGATAGACAAAACACTAGCTCTTCCCCCTCCTCTTGGGAATGTGGGTGTCATGTTCTTAAATTTACATACTGCTCTTTGAGAGAAAAGACATGTTTAGGGAATGCTGAAAGGAAACAAATTGAGTTAACTGTCAAGTCCTGGGAGAGGTAGCTATATTGTTTATTGTTCAGTGTCTGTACAATGTTAAAATGTAAACCCTTTCTCACATCCTGGCTAGAGTAATCAATGAAGCTAGATCATTTCAGCTAGCCACCTTAAAATTGTCGTGAGTAGTTTTGAGTTTAAAACCAATTATTGGATGATATATGGTAGCTTAGTGGTATTACTATAGTTTATGTGAAATCATTATTCTTGGGCCATATTATCCTTTTGAAGACATCAAATATCACAGTGAGATGTAGTCATAGTTCACAGCAGAAAACTGATGAAGACTCAAATCGCAAATAATTTACAGAGAGCTAGATGAAGCTTAGTTTTAGTGTTTGTTAGTATGATCATTAATATTATGACATATGCATATATATATGTAGTAGGACAGACCCATAAATACATGGAAACTGCCTCAAACCATTTGCCAAGACATACACATAGTGTATGTCCATATGAGCCAACCTGGAGGCTGCCTGAGGGCCTAACAACAGCAACTGTCCAATGTTCCTGATTGCACAGAATCTGCCTAGCAACAGGCACTGTCCAGAGTTTTTGACCAGTGGTAATCTGCCTAGCTATAGATGCTGTCAGATGTCCTAGTTATGCCCAAATAATAAGGGACAGGCAGGCAATATCACCAGATCTCTACCCAGTCTGGGAACTGGGCAGAGGGTACATAAATAACATTCTCCTCATTGTTGAATCAATGAGTTAGTCATTTCCAATGGACTCCTGAGGTCTGTGTCATTAACTCCATGCCTTTTTCCCCCTTACCCAAGGGAACTGTTAAGACCCAGCAACATATACTAATCTTACAAATTTTTATATAAAATATATACCTTAAGAATAGATTTAATAACTAGCCAAAATAAACCAAAAGATGATTGAATATGCAGCATTAAAATAATCCCTTAATTGTGGTTTTTCTTCTGTCCCATAACATGTGGCTTCTCTGATAATATACAGAGATTTTGCATTGTTCTTTAACAAGCAAGCATATTTAGATTTAGAAAAGAACAGAAACATAATCCAACTCCAAAGTCAGCTTTAATTTATAATTGAGTTGGGGACTCAACTTCTTTTGAAAATAAAGAGTTAGAGACATTAGGCAGTAAGATCATACCCTGTAAATTATATTGGGAGTAATAAGCCAGATTTTTTTGCTTGTATTTTTTTCTGATTTAGACATCTAAATGTCCAAGGACTTTTGACCTCTTGAAGATGGGTATTTTTATTTTTCTGTAAAAAAAAAAAAAAGAACCTTACCCTGACCTTTATTTGATGAGTTTTTACTACAACATATAGAATTGTCATGAGTGAATGAGTCATCATTTTTTCTTGTTAAGCAGTGTCTCTTGTTCAAATAAGTCTTTATTCATTATGATAGTATTTATAGCTTTTCTTCTTCTGTGGAAACAACCCATTTTCCAATGTAACACATATCCTGGTTTCCATTCTGAGATCAAGGCATCTTTGAAGTAGACAGGCTTATTTAGCTCAGTAGTTATTTCTATAGTGCAATGCATTTCCACATCTATTGTTTCTTTCTCATTAACATTGAGAAAATTCAAAGTGAATAAATTATTCTCTAATCTATTTCTGGGAGATCTTTTTACCTCTTTTTTTTATTTAGCTTATCCTTTCAAGTTTGATTTTTCCTATGGCTGCTTGCCCTGAAAGATTGTGTGATATACCAGTAATATGCTTTGTATTATAATAAGCAAATAAAATGGTTTCATTATTACTAGAGACATATGGTGGATCATTGCCAGTCTTAATTTCTATAGGTATTCTCATGATGCCATAACTTCTAGCAAATGTGTGAATATACAATCATTCTTTGTGTAGCTCAAACAGTTGTCCATTAAGATCCTGAAAATGAATCAACCAAATCAACCATTCCATTCCCTCATGTTCACTTCCCATTTCTCTTTACCCTCTCCTTTTATGGCCCCAAGTTATTCAGGAGATCTTATCAATTTCCCCTTTTCAGGGGGCATCCATGAATGTCTTTTTGAGGTTCCTTCTTGTCACCTAGCTGCTCAGGTTTTGTGGAAGATAGCATTGCTATCATTTGTTTTATGTCTACAAGTCCACTTATGATTGAGTACATACCATGTTTTTATTTCTGGGTATATATTACCTCACTCAGGATGATTTTCTCTAGTTCTATCCATTTGCCTGCAAGTTTCAAGATGTCTTTCTTATTTCTCCTGAGCAGTACATTTTGTAAATGTATTTCTTAAATACATTTTTTAGTCTGGTTCTTCTAGGTTGTTTCTAGGTTCTGGCTATTATGATTAATACTGTTTGAACATAGTTGAACAAGTGTCCTTGAGGTAAGAATATCCACTTTGGGGGTATATGCCTAAGACCGGTATTGCAGAACCATTAGGTAGATTGATTTCTATTTTTCTGAAAAACCGCTATACTGATTTTCAAAGTGGCTGTACAAGTTTAAATTGCCACTAGAAATGGAGAAGTATTCCCCTTACTCCACATCTCCTCTAGCATAGACTGACATCAGTGTTTTGGATCTTAGCTATTTTGACAGGTGTAAGAGTTGTTTTGATTTGCATTTCTTTGGTGGCTAAGGATGCTGAGCAATTCTTTAAGTGGCTTTCAATTATCGGAGATATGCACCTCTAAAACACTCAACAGGGTGATTATATATTTTTATATTTAAGTATGTAACTGTTATAATTAAATAAATGAGATCAGGGGCCATGCACTGGGACAGGAGAAAGATGTGAACATATGGGAGAAATAGAAAGGAAGAAAGTAAAAGGAAGAAATGATGTAATTGTAATGCTCAGATCATGGGGAGCCCCCAAAGACACCAGGAAGACGGACTTCATATAGAAAAGAAAAGAGTCTATATTTATCTGCAGCTTGGACTGTCTGTCCATCTAATGAGACCATGAGAGCCGAGATCCCCCAGCCAGGTCATGGTTGATATTGTATCATACTTGAGGTTGTTGTGAGGGGATTCCCAAGATACAGAACCACTGCTTGGCTGACATTAGACCAGGGTTATCCTGGAAAAGAGAAAATGGATAGGGCCTTACTGGGCTCTGGGACCCTAACTTATCTATAATGTTTGGAATATTTGACATGTCAGGTACCATCCTCAGTGGTGCTGATTGGCTCCTCCCTGTGTAGTGTTAGCTGGTGGTGTTTCCTGGAATCAGGGTTGCCTTAGAGTAACCCAAAACTTGGTCCTACTCTCTGGCTGGGCTCTCTTGAACCTATCATGAAAGCAGTGTGACCAAGCTGCCTCTGGCTCCACAGTTATCATGTTCTAATTAAAGTAAACAATTATAAAGTTTAAAAAGAAACTTGATTCTATGGGGTTTACCAAATTCTAAGCTAACAGAAAGCAAGGCTCCTCATTGGAGCAAGCCACAGCTGTACCATGACTCAAATAATGAAGACATTTGTGTAATGACATTCTGAAACAGTGTGTTTCCATAGTATGACCAATAATATGGCTACATTCTGTGTTAACACTTGGGACCAGCATAGAGATCATATAAGGCAGAAGATATGTAGTTATAAACCTTAGCCCTTATGTGTCTTATCAGAGTTGATTCTTACTGTAATGGGGGGGATGTCTTGAATTCAGTCAAAGAGATTGGCCAGAAGACAGGATGGGTGTGTTATAACAGAACAAAATTAGCCTGTGAGGGTTTTAGAGAATTTTCTATGCATGTGATACAGTGCTGGCTTTCTCCAGCTCCTACCCCCTCATATTTTGATACAGGGTTTCTCCATGTAGCCTTGGCTATACAGGAATTCACTTTGTAGAGCAGTCTGGCCTTGAATTCAGAGATCCCCCTGAATCTGTCACTGAAGAGTTGAAATAAGGGCACTTACTACCAAGACTGGCTAAAATATCTTTGGACAGTATTCTTTTATGGTTTAAGACATTGTTCAGCTCTGGTTTTAGCAACTGACCTTCATGTGAAGCTGTAAAGGTACCTGTGATGTTGTTCATTTCTATTCAGGACTAGGAGATCTTCACCTGTCTAGGAGAACTGTGGGCCATGATCAAGTGCATGTCAATAATGGAAGTATCATTGGCCATATAACATCATGGCTCAAGCCTTTAGAGTGTGTGAGCTTGAGACTGCATCCCATCCGTTCCTCTCTTCAACATGTCTACTTGAATGCTCAAGTTTTCAAGACCTCCATAAACACATGGCTAAAGCCAAAATTCATGCTAAAACAGCTCACAGCTCTAGGCTTACACTTCATATCCCACCAATGGGCCTATAGAGCAATAACAATCAGCAAATGATTACAGCCATTATAAGATGTGATACTGAGCTTTTTATACTGGCTCTGAAGGGGACATCTTAAAGAGTGGTTGAGTTCTTTGAGTTTAAGGCCAGGGCTACTCAAAGAAACTTTTTTAGGAAACATCAAGATAAAATAAAATTAATCTTCAAGTTCAGCTATTATGTTTAATCTTCAATTCCTTAACTGAGGAGAATGAGGATGCACAGATTACTGTGAGGTCTAGGCCTATCCAGGCTACATACTGAAACACTGCTTCAGAAAACAAGAACAAAACAAAGAAAAATTAATGTTCAGATTAATCTCATAATAAATTATAATTATGTTACTAAATATACAAAACATATATATGTGTGTGTGTCTGCATTCATGTGTAATTTGCCTGAATTTTTTCTTTATTTTTTTTTAAATTTGAGCCAGTATCTCTAATTCAGATATGTATCTAGCTATGAAATGAAGACAGGTATGTCTAAAAGTGATACTAATCTGCTCTCCCTAAGAGAATTTACACCTGAAGTTTTGTAATTATAGGGAAGATGCTGTGATCTTGGTTGTCCACTAAACTGGAATCAAGGAAAACAAATACCTGAGCTCTTCTCTGCTGGGTTTTTGCTCTCTCTCCCTCCACTTCACCCTTTACCTGACCTATTCCCTCTGACCCCAACACTGTTCTGAGACAGGGTCTCTCATTGTGTAGGACTGGTAGCACATGTATTCCCCATATAGCAAAATGACCCAATGGAACTCAAAGGCATGCCTTTGCAAGGTTTCTGCTGGGATTAAAGCTGTGTGCTCCCAAGGTTTACTACAGGGGGTTATCTTGATCTGATAACTGGAGCTGGAAGACTCGCCCTAATTGTGGGTGGCACCTGAAGGGGCAAAGGCAGATAAAAGGACTCAGCGGAAGGCAAGTTTGCCTTTAGGCCACTTGCCCTTGCCCTTGCTGGCAAGGTACCCTATCCTGCTGCTTGGCATTCCATCACCAATATTAGGACCAAGAATCTGGGATTTGGACAAAGACTGAAGAAGATCGCACTCCAGGATGGCTGCCAGCCTTTGGCAAAGATTTGATCTGCTGAATTGCCTACTATTCTTTGCTAACACTGGGGGATATTTGACTTCTCCAGAGTAAGAGAGATAGTGACTCTTTTGACATCCCTGATAACTTCCTGATTCTCCAAGGCCACGATACTTGTACACAGTTAGGCCATGGCACATGTGTACCATCAGCAGGATCCAATTTTATACAAGCTGGAATAATGTGAGATCCAGGTGGAAATCGAGGAAGAGGAAGAAATGGCAGCAGCAGAAGGGAGCTGTACTTTTGGTGATTGTGCCCAAGGTCCTGTAGACAAAGCCAAGATGCAGAGTAGCCCAAACTACCAGGGTGATGTGAACCAGGGGTGCAACTTGAACTACATTGGTTGTGAAGTCACCACCACGAGCCCAGGTTACTACCAAAGTCTAAGACAGCATCAGTTGGAACACTGGGAGAACTTGGATGCTAGAGTCCCAAAGCCCTAGAGGACTACTTGACCACAGTTCCAGAGGGACTCAAACCCTGGCAAGGGGGAAAATTAGAGAGAGTTTACAAAGACCTTCAGTACCCTGATGTGATCACTACCAAGAACCTTGTAAAACTTTTGTATATGAAAGAATCAGAAGTATACTGTTGGTGTAAGAGGCAAAGAGCCAAATACAGGAAACACCAGAGCTTACAAATGTTCAAGGGTACCCCTGATGCTACCCAAAAATACTTCACTAAAACCATTAGAGGAGCCCTGGAATTCTGACGGAATCCAGGAACATACTGATGAGTTCAAGGCCAGCCATATTACAAAGGGAATCCTTAACATACAACATACACAAACATAAACAAGAAGAAACAACAAAATCACAACAAAAACAAGGAAATGAACACAAGCCCTCAAAGTCCATGAAGGCAAAAAGAAACCATGGTATCAAGAGCAAGCAAACAAAGAGAAGCAATGGAGACAAGGAGAATCTAGAAGATTCTGTAGAAGATTGAGCAGTGTCGCACGCCACCTCGTCCCGCAAGGAGCACCAACACCGGATCCTTCTCTTTGCAGTTTATTCAGGCCTTTAATTATCTTCTTGTCTCTCACTTTCACTCTCTCACTCTCACTCTCAGACATATGACGAACGACTCACTCTTTCACGAAGGAAGAACGACCCCGGGGGAAGTCTGCTCGTGGCTAAATACCCTCTGGGCTTCCAATCCCAGTAAGCCACGTAGACATTGCCCATAGGTCCCCAGGCGCTGGAAGCAAGCCACCATCCTCGCCTACAGCCAATAAGGAGTTGTTTACTCCCGAGAGCACTCACCTTCAGAAAAGGTGGAAGGCTGAAACCAGCGCCACCTTTAGGGCGTGGTACAACGCAGCTCCCTACAGAGCAGTCTTGGTAACCAGGATACATTAGAGAGGAGAGTTTGAGATTGGGCCCTTCACTGAGTAAGACCAGGGCAGCTTCTTTGCTGACAAAGAGCCAAAGCCACCCTGCAATCTCTAACCTAAGGCAGCATTTCTCTGAAGCCAGAAATCTGATCCAGGACCTCAGAACTCACAGCCTCAGTTAACAAGGAACTTGGGTCTTGTTGGGTTTAGATATCACTGGGATCTTAGAAATCATGTGAGGAATTTGATGAAAGCAGGAGCCCAGAACCCCAACCTGGTCATTTATAGGATGCTGAGCAATTTCCCATCCATCCCTCAGGCTGTTCAATGGAATAGGTGACAGGTGTGTCTTTCTAGAGAATATTGGCTCTTGTGTGTGCCTATTGCATTCACATACAGCTGAAGATTGTATCACCTCATTTAAATGAAGGAAGCTGCTGGCCCCATAGATTCTTGCTATGCTCTGCAAAAGCAAGAGCAAAATCAAATCTTTTTCTCATACAAACAAAGCAACTTTCTGGTGCCATGTTTTTCTGGCTGCAGTTGGCAGATCTGCATGCAGTCCCAAGAGGCATGAATGATGACGCGGTGCTTGACTTCACCACCTCTCCCAAGGAGGGCAGTCCAGCTGGCTCTCCTCAGGGATCTCCAATTGGCCATTCCTGTCAGTGAGGAATCCATCACTAAGAATTTAGCCTGTCAGGTGAGTGGAATGAGCTGATAGAAGAGAACAATGGAGAAGAGATGAGAAAATCCAGCATCTGTAGACTACAAACTAATCCCACAAACTTGAGTTAAATGCAATTCCCAGGCCAGCACCTGTGTCCTGTGAAGGGAGATAGTCAGCACTGGGAACAGAAAAGTTTTCCTAATCAGAAAGTGTTCCTGGTAAGAAAATCCAACAAGACTTTGTCAAGGTTGAGGTCAAGTCCAAATGATAGCAAATTCTGCTTAGAGATCAGACTTAGCTGGGAGGAGGCTGATAAAGCTGATTTCCTTTATGATTTTATAACAGTCTCCTATATTGGTATATGGACTCGTGTGTGTGTGTGTGTGTGTGTGTGTGTGTGTGTGTGTGTGTGTTCTAATCTCAGTGGGCATTATTAAGCTCAGACTAATTTTGTTTTTCCTCAGCAGCAAACTGGTTTCCCTCCACAGTGAAAATGATGTCAGCATTAGCATCCGCTGACTTCCCCTGACTGAACATTTACCATGTGTTTCCCATATTACAGATCTCATTTCTTTTCCAAGAACTGTTGAGCAAACAAAATGACTGTTTAATTGCTCCACAGTTGTCTTTAAATGGTGGGAGGTAAATGCAGGTGTGTTGTTTCCCTGTGATGGAGACTGTACATGTATGAGCTGGGAGCCAGGTCACAAGAAAGATAAGTCATATTTAAAGGCGAAGCCTCAGCATATAGAGGAAGGAAGGGAGGGGCAGAAAGAAGAGAGATTATGGAGGAAAGAACTGTGTGATTAAGGGACAGGCACAGAAAAGGGTCTCAACATTTTGAGGTAATTTTGCCAAGCAATTTAGCTAAATACTGTTGCTAAGTAATCTGGAGTGTGTTCACCCTTGTTTGTGGCTTTATGGCCACATCAGTCCTTAAGCATTCAGAGGCTCCTTTGTGAATGGAACCAAGTATACACCAGCTCTTCTATTTGCGTAAACAGGGGACCTTGATCTCCAGCTTTGGAGGTCTTAGATAGATGACCTCTCCTCTCCAGAATCCCGCTGTCATGGAACAATTAAATGGTTTTATTCTAAACTGCAGCAGTGAGGATGCAGTTGAATGACCTGGAGGACTAACCCATGGCCAGCCACCGTCAGTATAAGCAGCCATTCCCACGTTATCAGCATGAAGTTATCAGCATGTACAGCGCCTCACCTCTAGAGAGAAATTTGGGTTTTCTAACAAGACAGCGTTTTTCCAGGAGAGGGCGTCATGAATATTGCAAAGTTCGAGACTTGGTGTTCAGTTTCTTGTGCATCAGGGAGGTTAATATCTATCACTCCCAAAGTAACTCACCATCTCTTCCCTCTCTACCCTCCTTTCCCTTTGTTTATCCCTGGGAATTTGTCTCCATCTGCAGGCACCCAAGTGGATGAGGGTGTCCGCTCAGCCAGCAAACGCATCGTGGCGCCCCCTGGAGGCCGTTCTAATATCACATCCCTGAGTCAAACAAGCCCTTCCAAAGAGGGAGGCAGGCAGAAGAGATTTATTTTATTGAAGCCAAAATGGTGCACTGTTACTTAAGAAGGAAGCTGAATCCTAACAGCTGTGATCTAAACCGTCAAAAGCCACAAGCCTTATGTTTCTCAATGTAATGCTAGCTTGCCTAGCTTTATAAATTGCTTTGATTTCTGTTTATGTTTAACCTTTGTTACTTTGATAACCACCCCCCCCTCTCTCTCACACACACACACTGACATGCATGGGATCAGACTCTGGGAGGCCAATAGGGAGACTCTGCATATTATAGTGTTGAGAGTTTATGTAGAGTTTCACTTTACAGCAAGGGGACAGAGGAAGCTGTTATGTCGGGAAAATAAATAAAAAAGATAGAAAGGAGTTTTTTTGGGCTGGTTTAATATTGGGCATCCAGGGCATGGTGGAGAGCTCAAAGCAGCTGGAGTAGGGTGTGTAGTAGGGAGGAGGGTGGGTGGGGTGAGCAGAAGGGCAGTGTGTGTGTGTGTGTGTGTGTGTGTGTGTGTGTGTGTGTGTGTGAGGATGCCCTGAGCCTCATGATCTTACCTGCTGAGTGATGTCATGGCCCAGACAATCAAGGGTAGTGTGAGGAACTTGATCTTGTCAGATCAAACCCCATTTGGATTTTTCTTTATTACTTTTGGAAAACTAACATTCTCTGTTGTTCTTAATCTTGACCCCTAATAGAAATCTAAGCTTCTATGGGAGTATATCAGAGACTTAGGGAAGCCAGACCTGAGTAGCAGGCGTATACCATGTATAACTATATTTTCAATTCAAAGCCATGTATATCCTCTTCTACTATCAGGGTCCAGGTTGGGATGTCACTTTTTAATTGGTACTAACATCTCCAGGGTGAGATGTATGAAGTGACATGATGTGCCCTTCTTGCTGTGGCACACAAGGGGAGTAGGTAGGCAGCAATCTGTCGGGCACTTTTGTTTTTCAGAGTTGGAAGTTCATAACTCAGTCACACTAAAACCGAGTCTGACTCAGATTTTATGAGCAAGGGAGGGGTGTGTAGAAGCCAGTAGGCTCTCCTGCAGGCAACATGCTATCAATTGTGGCTCAGACTTCCATGCTTTGTAGGGCCACATGATAAGAAACACCACAGTGCTTACCAAGTACTACAAAGATAAGAGCAGTGCTCATCCACCTTATGAGTACTTAGGAGAAACCACCATCTATGCTTGCAGGGGGTTTTATGTTTCTTAGTGTTTTTGGCGGTGGAGGATTTTTGTTCATTTTGTTTTTCGGAGCTAGACAATTGAGACCAGAGCCTCTCTCTTGCTAGGCAAGCATCCTGCCACTGTGCTATGCAGGGCCCAGCCCTGACTGCAGGTTGTGATGAAATCAAAAACACGAATAGCTTGGCTATAAAGGGCTGTGAAAATAGCAGAGGAGGGGATTTCCCTGAGCGAGTTAGTTCGTGCTACATCATGGAAAAGGCTCTTTCAATTCCCTATAGGGAATCTTAATATTTTAGAGTTCTCATGGTGATTTATTTTCTAGGAAACTTTAGCAGAAGAAAATGAGGGGAATGTAGTCTTGAATATTAATTCAAAGACATGTGGTTTCTCCAGGATCTCAGAATAACTTTTATAGGGGCTTTTCCAGACTTGAAGCATGTATACTATTTACTTCAATAGCCAGGTTTGGCAGCAGGATAGGTTGTAGTACCATAGGTAGCCACAAGATGGTGGAAAATGCATGTAAATTAACTAACTCTGGGCCACCACACTTTGTTTTCTTTATGCCTGACACCAACTGAGCCTTCCTGGACATCTCTGGTCATGAAAAAGAAGCTTCTATGGGTCATCTGCACTTCACTAATGCCTTCCAACATGTGTCACTGTGTTGAGCTTTGTTTCACTCAGTCATTCTCTGTGTGATTTGCAGCTTCTTGCAGCCCTCAAGGTGGACCAGCACCATCTGAGAACATCCCCTCCTTCCCCCTCACCTTCATTCACTATTAGTAAGATTCAGGCACAGAAATCCCTGGGAATTCCTTGAAAACTCCCCCACTATTTTCTGAACATTAAAGTTTTTCTAAAAAAAAAGTTACTCAAGTTAATTTTTTATATTTAAATTGCTTCTGCCCCACAGACACTTTAGACAGCCTCAGTCACTGAGTTTCCAGGAATGAGCATGGCACAGAGTGAGGGCTTCTTCCAAGCTCACTGACATTTCATCCAAGGGAAGGAGGGAATGTTGGGTACTATCTTCTCTCAAAAACTTTGTCACTGGGCTTTACAGCCAGCCACACTCAATATCATGAGATCTCCAAAACTCAAGTTATTTCTAATCCCGATGGCACTCTATTAACGTTCCTTCTAAAGAGACACAGGCTTGAGTAATTGAAATCTTTGTGGAGCAATTAATTCAGCTTCCACAATGTAGATATTTCTTTTATTTCTAAGTTCTTTTGAAACTAATGGAATCCTCCAAAATAACCTTTTGCCCACTTCAAAGTCCAGTGACTCTTTGAGTCATTTCTTAAGACGATATTCAGAAATCATATCTCCCAAAACCCGAATCCTAACTCTGGCCTCCATTCTGCTCTGTTTACTAAGTCCTTTTCAAGAGGCCAGGGCTTGCCAATGATGATGCCTGCCACAAGCCCCCAGGTCCTCTCCCCTAGACAGTCTATGGGCAGGCCAAGGCAGCCAGCATTCCCTGTAATTCTCCCTGGAGACATAATATGTGGATGTGCGGTTCTGTGTCTGGTGCTATGGACAGACGGTGAGTCTCCCTGTGACCTGTGCTAGCTGTGATGCAGCTCAGAAGTTGAGAGCTGTTTGGTTTGAACCATGAAGAAAACTGTGTATTGAGTTATCTAAGATTAAAGAGAAATGTCCATCAACTGGCTGTTACTGTAAAGCTGGTTATTAAAATAATCATAACATTACCTCATTGCTCTCCAAGCTTCTGCTCATAGAATATCTTTCACCTAGTGTACTGAGAGTCTGAGAGGCTGGGAAGATCATTCATGGGTAAAGGTGCTTTCTGTGTAAGAACAAGGACCTGAGTTCCAATCCCAGAATCAGCATATAAAGCCAGGTATGACCACCTCGTATGCCTGTGACCCAGGTGCTAGGGTAGGACAGAGGCTAGCTGGGCTTACTGACTCCAGGATCAGTAAGAGACCTTGTTCCCATGGGAGAGAGTGATAAAGCAGGGCAGCTGATGGCAACCCCTGGCTTCCAGGATCATGTATATAGATGCACAGCCACACATGAATGTATGCATTTAACACAGGCACAGGCAGATAAACACACACATATACACACACACTCACTCATACACCATATAAAAAACACACAAGGAAAGAACACCCCATCCCCATAATGAGACATAGTTGGTAGATACACAGCAGACCTGTTGACATCTGCAGACAGTTTTCATTGAGTTGGCTATTGACCTGACAACAGCAGGTAAAATTTTGGAGAATAATTAAGGTTTTCCAATAAACAATCAAATTGATAATCATTGTAAAAAACCTATATTGGGAATGAGTCCAGCTTACTCAGAAAGAACTCTAAAGAGTTTTGCCTTATTGTACTTTCCTGTGTTTCTGTCCTTAGCCACCCTTGTTCCTATGCTGTTCTGTAAATGTAGTCTACTTACTTTCCAAGCCTGGACTTGGAGAGAAAACCTCAAGTAAGCCCACCCCATTTTTCTTCGTCAAGGTGATCTCCAAGACCCAATGAGTATCTGTACAGAGCTGTTGGCCATGCCAACTTAACTGAAGAGCTTTCTTGTGTATATAAAATGTTTGCGGGTTCTGATTAGAATAATGAGTCTTTAAATGGTGTCGAGGCCAAAGGATCACCTTAGGGGTAGAGCAGGCAAATGGCCCTCAGTTACATCCCCAGCACTGCCAAAACAGAAATGAATAAACAAAAACATATAAAACCCACAAACAACAAGAAATTAAAAGTCCAGTTCAGGGCTGGCAAAACATTTCAGCTATTGGACGTCCATCACATCTCTCCCGGTGTTGAGAGACATCCCTGGATAAACTTCTCACGATGTAGGGTATTCAGTGGACAGGTATCCACAGGTACATGGGCGAGGCTAGAAGTCTTAGGATGTCTGAAGAGCTCAGATAGAATCAGACATGGCATTTCTGTATGTAAGTGGTGAACCCAGGCAGATTTCCATCTCAGTCTGGCCTGCCTGAAGTGGTGCTTCTGCTTCAGTAAAGCACATTGCTTGTGGAGGCAAAATCAGTCATTGTCATCTCTAAGTTTTCATTTTACCCCTAGTGAACTCAGAAGAGAGTTTCTCTCAATATTCCTAGCAAAGAGGATAAGTTTGTTGACCCTTAAGTTTGGGGAAATGTGTCTCCCTTTTCTTGACCTAAGAACAGCTAAGCTTGTTAAAGATTTGAAAGGCTTTAAAAAAGGAGCCATTGGCCCTCACAGTGATCTTATTTGGGATGCAGTGTTCTAGTAAGGATCAAACAGCCTTTAAAAACATTGGTGACAGAGACATATTGGCTAACTTTCATATCATAGTATCTGAAAGTGTTTTGCAGCTGAGTCAACCCGACCAGGTCAGAAATGAGAATATTGAACAAGAATTAAAAAACAAACAAACAAACAAAAAGAGAGAACAAAAACCTGAGAAGGATATGTAGAATAAAGGTACCAAAGCAACCTGCAAAATGAAATCGCATGCCTAAGCCTGGCACTCTTCAGAGTCTAAAGGACTGGAATCTTCTCTTTGCTTGGCTGACTACTGGAAACAGTATACAGGACACTTAGCATGGCCTGGGCAATAGGGCAGCTGGTATGTAGGACTGCAGAGCCAACTAACAACAAGACAACTCTGTAGCTTACAGGTACTGACTATGAAGCTGTTGTGATCCTAGGAGGTAGCTGGAATTTCACAAGGTGCCAATCTCAGACTATGGGTCTTGGACTATCCAACTGTGGCTATGGCATAGGAAAGAAATATGACCTTTAGGGGCAGAGAAAATCTCAAAAGAGTCATATGATGTCTGTAAAACTGTGCTCACTACTGTAGAAGGCAGGAAGCAGGATTCTGCTGGCACTCCCTCATTGAGTCCAGTAAAACTTACAGGCACAGATCTGCAGCAGTATCGCTGCTAAAGGCCCCTTCTTCTCAATGCATATGGACGGGAGATCTGGTGACCTGGGATGGCCACTCACATACACAGCAGAGGCAGGCAAAAGGAATTATGTTACAGACAACATTTTAATCTGTGCAGGCACATTTATATCACATAAGCTACAGATCAACAAAAACACACTTCTAAATCAGCCACCAGTTCAGAACAATACAGAAAAATAAAATTTGAAGTCTCAGTGTCTTACATTGGGCAGACATACTGAACTCACAGTGAATAGCAATCACAAGTGCACATAAGCAGTGGACAGACACAGGAATACGGAGGAGCTGAACAAAGTCCTTGCCATGCCTATTCACTAAGCAACTGTCAGCATCCTTGTAAATGTCACCCAGCAACACAGTATCCATAACTGCATCAGCACCCACGATTCCTAGTTACATATTCACACACACACTAGGAAAGCCATAGGGATAGAAACCCCAGTCATTTCAGGATTTCCACGAATCAGTTAGATTACTGTGATTACTTTAGCAATGTTCTGTGCTGTGTGGGATTCATTCCTGCCCTAAAAATGATCTCAGCATACCCCAGGGCACTTTCTTCCAGGGAGAGGGGATATGGCCAGGGCTGATCCATGTGTAGGCTGTCCCACCCTTCCACTGTGGGTCACTGAGGATGCCTGGACATGGCAGTTCACAGCAGTGCAGGGAGGGGTGTTACAGCCAGGACACTCTGTTATTCAAACCCTGCTCAAGCCTTTCAGATGCTCCTATAGTAAGAGAGGAAACTGCTAGGAGAAGATTCTGTGAGTAGCAGACAAAAGGATGAAGTGGTCACATTGTTTCTTTAGTTCTCCATCCTGATTCTTGGCAATAATATAATCCAGGGATGTTTCATTTGCGGCTGGGGTGCTACCATTGACCTCAAAAAAGAAATAAAACCAAGAAGCAACTAGCAGGAGCACTGGGAAAGTTTTGTTTTTGTTGTTTTTAAATCTCTTTTTTTAAATGCACAACAGTAAGCAGTGCTTATATTTGGTAACTCTGACAGTCAGATGCAATGATTCTGTTTCTCTTGGTGATGGGGATGTAACCCAGGCCTTCCTGCATGTAAGTACATTTTTACTTCTACTTCACAGGCACATACCCATCAGAATGGTTTTTGTTTTGTTTTCTTTTTCTTTTTCTTTTTCTTTTTTTTTTTTTTTAAAGAAACTCACTGTGTACCACTCATCTGACTGACAGTAGAAATCTATACAGCCTCCACACTGCACTCTAGCCAGCACATCCTTGGTTCCTACTATAACCAGTCATCATAGCTTGACTATAACCAGTACATCCCCAGTTCTGAATGCCAGCAGTACTCAAAAAGATGTTCAATGGGAATAAAATTTGAGATTTTAACTTCAGAGATCTTATGGATTTCTATCCCTTCTTTAACATTTAAAGATGCAAATGAATACATCATTCCAGTAGAGACCTGCTGAACCTGCTGCTCTATGGAAATCAGTTTTGAAAGCTGTTTGTGGAAGTGCCAGCCGAGAGCAGAATCCAGCCAGCTCAGTGCTGCTCTTTGACCCATTCACATCCCTGAAAGCTAGGGAAAGTGCTTTGAATTAAACATGACTAAACATAACCAAACATCACAAATAACACCTGAGAACTTGAGAGACAAGACTGGATAAGAAAGGTCAGGCTGATTCTTAAAAAATTTGGTTGCTCTTAATAGAGAAGAAGTATATCACAGCCAAGCTGGGAATTACAAACAACTGTAAGTGCTGGTATTAAGTTCAACTCTTGCTTTTCGACACAAATTTAATATCACAGTTTCTTGCATCAATTTTCTTCCACCTGTCTGCCTTCCCCAAATGGCATCAAGCATGACTCTTGGTCCTGCTTGCTATTATGCTGTTGACCACTAGATGACACCAGTCTCCAGCAGTTATAAACAATGCTTTTAAAGCATACTAACTTCATTCTACCTAGTGTCTCCAGTGGGAAACTCAGAAAGGTTCTTCTAGATTTCTTCTGCATCAGCACAGTGGAGTTACATCACAATCACATTTACATGAATTACACTTTGCACACAATTGAAATATAAAGACAGGAAACAGTGAGACATTAGTAATATTTTAGGTAGCTGGGCTATTCTTGCCAGCCATCTCACAGTGTGTATAATGTGGTGGCATAAGTCTCCCTGAATTTGACCTCTGGGATCTGTAAGCATCCTGTTGCTTTAAATGTAATTCTAGTCTGTAGCCACGTGTAAAGTGTCATGTCAGAAAAGCCAGAGACTGGCTAAGTGTTCCTCCCCTTGTTTTATGTGAAATTAGGAGTTTCTCAATGGACAGTTTCTCTAGCTTCCTTTTTAAACATACAAGATAGCTCTCCTGTAAGGTATAACTTCGTTGAACTCTCTAAAGCAACCTTGTCCACATCAGGGCAGTGCTCTGTGATCCTCTCCTGAAACAGGTCTCTGCCAATCCTTGAGGAAAACTAAACTGTCAGGCAGCAGGCAAAAAAAATGGGATTCAATATTTTACAGCTGCCATGCTGAAAGTACAGAGCTTGTAGCATTTACTACACTCCTGCCTGGACTCCTTCCCTCAGGACCATGTCCAACTGACCACGGTCATATCAGAAGAGAAACTGAACTGGCCTTTGCACAGTAGGTCCTTGCTAACAGACACCGAGATGATGTAGCTCCCCTCTGTAGGGTCCTATGAGTCTCTATTACTCCTAATATGACTATGTACTTATTCCTGATGGAATATCCTATTCCTGTCTAATCAGGCCTTGAATTGTGACTCCTGTATGATATTCTCTAGCCTTGAACAGGATCACTGTGTACAGTGTCCATTTTCACAGTCTCATCAAAAAGCATTAAAAAACAGTCCTATTTTCAAATACTCATTTAAAAATGAAAATAAAGGCTGTTTAGAACAATACCTGTATCTTTAATAAACTAAAGGCTAGCTCATCAGAAATAACCCTCTACCTGTCAAGCATGAAATGAAAAGAGAGGAAAGAGTTAAATGATTTGCTGAAGGTCACAGATTTCGTTAGAGGTGAATTCAGATCTGTGGAGCTCAGAGCCAGGGCTCTCTTCACTCTAGAGTGGTGCCTCCATCGAAGGATACTCATTCACATTCTGTAAGTCATAAGGTGTGGCATGGTAAGGACTGCC
Organism: Sigmodon hispidus; assembly: GCA_004025045.1. Classification (NCBI taxonomy): domain Eukaryota; kingdom Metazoa; phylum Chordata; class Mammalia; order Rodentia; family Cricetidae; genus Sigmodon; species Sigmodon hispidus. The sequence goes on along the minus strand of PVIH01000019.1, from coordinate 578,484 downwards.
CATAGCTCTTCAGGATGTGAGAATTAGAAGCATCTTTCCAGTTGTGCAAAATTGTCCCTTGAAGATGCTGAAGATGCTGAGGCTTTAGAGGTTGTTATTTTGTCCATCTTCTTCTGCTGTGTTATTTTTGGTTTGCTCCAAGGTTTGATTTGCTTGTCTTTGATTAAAGTCTCTTTTTACTCTTCAAAATAAAAGAGAGATTTCATCATTCAAAGGGAAAATGAAATTAAACTTTTGAAATGATAGCATATAATGCAATATTACTTTATTCTTTAAAAACTTAACTAAAATAAAATAACAGCACCTTCTGAAATGCACTGCCTCCTTGTCTTTAACTATGGCAGTTACAAATAAATAAATAAATAAAACCTGATGAGCTCAGTCAGTGTTGCTTCTATTTAGAAAGAGGTATAAACAAAGAAAACTTAAAAATCGTTATGTTGGCCTGACAGGATGTCACAGTGGATAGAGGCACTTACCAACAGGCCTGCCACCCTGAATTAATCCCCAAATCCTACAGGTTGAAGGAGAGAAATGGCCCCTGCAACCTGTCCAGTGACGGCCTCCTGTCCCCAAGATGTAAAACAAAATATTTTAAACAGTCCTTGTGTTTACATTCTAGTTCCCATAAGCAAAGCTATGATACTAGCATTATTTACCAGTTTAAAAAAAAAAACTAAACAAAAGACTCCAGAAATTAAATTTTTTTTATCCTAGATTTGCATCATTTTTATAAACAGAAAAATAAAAACTCTTAAAGATATATCAAATCCATGAGAATATAGTCTGCCTAAGTGACATCGTGTTAAGCTGTTGGTCTTCACCCCATTTTTACTCACTTTTCTCTGTTGAAAATTATAAATTCCTTCTGTACAGCATCCAGGTGCTCTTGAAGAAGACATGTCTTCAAGGAGAACATAAAAAAAAACCAAAAAACAAAAAACAAAAAACAGAGAAATGCTTAGCTGCTGCCTAGGGATGTCAAATAACCAATATCCTATATTCTCTGAGCAACCTGGATGAAAGTCCTCATTTCAGATGGGAACAGATTCTGGACAAATGGCAGGAGAGGAATCCCTCTATCTGGCCATTGTTCTATCAGAATCAGTTTTGGAACTCTGAATATAAAAGTTCCACCTGAAATTGCAGGCTAGTTACAATCTCACCACTAACACAGGAGTGGTTGATCTACCCGCCCTCCATGCGCCTGTCAAAGGTCCTGTACCATTACCTTCAGCATCTGATACCACATCTTTCAGAAGACATGATGCAAAGTTAAGATGATGTCCATCAAACCCAGTGTACCAGAGTTAGCTTGCTGCTTGTAAACAAGGAGGTACAGACTGTCTAGGGGCCTTTGTAGCTGTGCCTCCCTTATCACAATAAACACCCAACATCAGTCAAAAGCAGGCTTCTATGATGACCTCCCACAGTATCTCTGCAATGAACTGTACTTCTCTGAGCTTGGTGGAAAACCCACCTACCTGAGAAGAGTCACATTTTTTCATCTCTTTCTCCTTTTTTGCCAGACGCTTCTTTTTCTTGTGAAGAGGTTTAGACTCCAAAATCATTTCTTCAAGTTCAAAAGTGGGGTCACAATTGAGCCTGCCTTTCTGTAAGGAGGAAAATATGACTCATTCCTCAGATCCTAATATTGTTTCTAAAATAGCCTAACACAGAATAATTCTTAATCCTAATGGGAGAAGTTCAAGAAAAACAACTGCCCCCCCCAAGGTTTTAAAGCATTTACAGCCAGTCTTGTCTTTTACATTCTTTTATTTTTACAAACTTTTAAGAGGAGACCATATTAAAATAATATTTCTAAGGCTTGAGATCTGGGTTTCTCAATTTGTTCCAATGACCACACAGATCAGAATCATGGCCATTGCTGGTTCAGCTTCCAAGGTCACCAGCCACATTTCAACATCAGGATTTCTGAACCTGAGGCCAAGAACTTGCCATTTGATAAGTTCTTCAAATAAGTCAGATTCACAGAAAGACCCCAAGATCTATAAGGTGGAGCTTCTCACAGGAGTCAGGACTGGCTAACGGAAGGAAGTTTGTATCTGTAGCAGGTGGTACCCAGGGTCCCTCATCGTCACACATTAGCCATGCACCCAAGTACACTTCTCACTCTGCCTTGCTGTCACTCACTAAGGTAGTCACTTGAATGTCACCACAGCAAACTCTTCTTCCTTCCCCAGGTCTATCACGTGACACACTAACTGTGCACCTTAACCAGTTGTCCACTGGCATGACCATGTACCCATTTCCCTACTTAGACCTGGACAGAAAACTCTGGTCTCCACAGTAGCACCTCATCCTTTCCATTGTTTCTCCATCCAGGGTTATGATTCCAATTCCAGGCAGAGAAGGCGAGAAGAGCTTCAAGAGGGCACTTGACTGTGCCTTATCCAGCAGCATGCCACAAGACACAATGCCCCTTGCTTGGGGACTCACAGGATGGAAATTATATCTCCCTAATTATTACTTCCTAAAACTATAGATCAGTAACAATAAAACTTACAAAAAAAGAGGATTGATCCTAGGGGTGAAGTTTCCTACTAACCAACTCACAGATCTCTGTGGACATAAAGATTGCTTCCTTGAGAAAAGAAAAAATAATCATTGTTTTTGACTAGCATATTACTGGAAATGCCTATTTGGGAGACTAGAACCTCTTACAGCTCAAAACATAGTTAAAATAAAAAAGCCTAGATGCCAACATCTGTAGACTGAAGCTTATCATTGTCTAGCCCAGCCTGCAGTCTGGACGAATATCTCCCACCTGAAATCATGCAGGCCCTTATAAAATAATTGTAAGGATTCCCAGAACATGGTAGCTACCCAGTAAATGTGCTGTCCCAACATTGAGCTGTCAGAGCACACTGCGTGTGGAAGGCATGCTACCATGTGCCAGGAATCTTTACAATAATTACTCAGAGGCTTATATTAAATTACAAACTGTTTGGTCTATGCTCAGGTTTCTTACTAGGTAGTTCTTTTTATCTTAACTCATCCCATTTCTATTAATCTATGTTTTGCCAGATGGCTTATGGCTTACCTGTGTTCCATTACAGCTTGCTCCCCAGGCAGCTCACAGCTTCTGCCCTGACTCTGCCTTTCTTTTCCTGTATCTCTCTTGGATTTCCTGCCTGGCTTATATCCTGTCTTACCATAGGCCAAACAACTTCTCTATTAACCAATAGAAGCAACACGTACTCAAAGCATACAGAAAGACATTCTACATCACTTCCCCTTTTCTGTCTAATCAAAAAGGAAGGTTTCATTCAAAGGTGAGTAGATTCCACCACCTGGGCCCCAATCCAGAGAATTCCTCTCTGGGATTGGGCTGGCACCCAAGGGTCTGATCTCAGACTCGTCCCAGCAGAAGGCCCTAGGCCCTGCCCAGATGGGCCCCATTTTCAGGGCAAACTACATCATCAGATGAGGACTGAGGGCCTGGGAAATGTAGCCTTCTGTCCAGAGCAGGGTCAAAGATCGAACAAACCCCTTGCTCAGAGCAGACAAGAGACACACAAGCCCTCTAGCCAAAACTGACTATGAGCTGACTAATTGTGAACCACTGAAGCTATGGGCAGATGACAGTGCAAGAATATATATAACAATATAAAGAATAACAAGGCAACATCAGAAGAAACTGATGGTTCTGCAACTACAAGACCTGAACAGAGCAATGAAGAGGAAACAGAGCAATCAGAAGGAAACAACAGCAAAAACAACTTTATGAAGATTATTGCAACCTTCAAAGAGGATATAAAAAATTCCCTTAAAGAAATAGAAGAAAATACAAATAAAAATTGGTTAGCTGCCATGTGGGTGCTGGGAATAGAACCCGGGTCCTCTGGAAGAGCAGATGGTGCTCTTAACCACTGAGCCATCTCTCCAGCCCCACAAATAAAAATTGGAAGAGATGAACAAATCCTGGAAAGAAAACCAAGAAAAGGAAACCGAAAACATGAAAGAAACATTCCAGGAACTAAAAAGTGAAATAGAAGCAATAAAAAGGCACAAAATGAGGCAAAGGTGGAAATAGAAATCCTTAAGAAAGTAGCTGGAACCACAGACACAAGCATAATCAACAGAATCCAAGAGACGAAAAAGAGAATCTCTGGAGTAGAAGACTAAATAGCAGAAATACATCTATCAGTCAAAGAAAACACTAAAAACAAAAAAGCCATAACACAAAATGTTCAGGAAATCTGGGACACCATGAAAAGAGCTAACCTGAGAATAATAGGAATAGAAGAAGGAGAAGAATTTCAGCTCAAAGGCACAGATAATATATTCAATAAAATCATAGAAGAAACCTTTGCCAACCTAAAGAAGGAAATGCCTATAAAGATACAAGAGGCTTACAGAACATCAAATAGATTTGACCCCCCAAAAAAGTCCACTTGCCACATAATAATCAAGTCACAAAATATACAGAATAAAGAAAAAATATAAAGAGCTGCAAAAGAAAAGGGCCAACTTACCTACCTATAAAGGCAGACACGTCAGAATAACACCTGACTTTTCAATGGAAACAATGAAAGCAAGAAGGGCTTGGTCAGAAGTTATACAGACACTAAAAGAGCAAGGCTGCCAACCAAGACTACTGTACCCAGCAAAACTATCAATCACCATAGATGGAGTAAACAAGATATTTCATAACAAAGTCAGACTGGCACAATACCTATTTACCAATCTGACCCTCCAGGAAGGATTAGAGGGAAAACTTCAACCTAAGGATCCCAGATACAACCATGAAACCACAAACAATCAATAACACCACAGAAGAAAAACCCAGAGAAAGAAAATACATATAACCCACCACCAAAAATAACAGGAAATATCAGTCAGTGGTCACTAACATACCTTAATATCAATGGATTCAATTCACCTATAAAAAGACACACACTAACAAGATGGATACAAAAACAGAAGCCATTTTTCTGCTGTATACAAGAAACACACCTCAACTTTAAAGACAGGCACAGGTTCAGAATAAAGAATTGGGAAAAGAATTTCCAAGCAAATAGCTCCAAGAAACAAGCTGCAGTTGCCATTCTAATACTGAACAAAGTAGATTTCAAACTAAAATTAATTAGAAGAGACCAGAATGGACATTACTTATTCATCTCAGGAAAAATTGGTCAACATGAGATTTTAATCCTGAATACTTATATCACTAAAGACACCTATCTATTTAAAAGAAACAATACTAAAGTTGAAATACCACATCAACTCTCACACCCTAATAGTGGGAGACTTCAATACTACACTTTCACCCTTGGATAGGTCAACCAGACAGAGACTCAACAGAGAAATAAGGAGTCTAACAGAGGTTATAATGCAAATGGATTTAATAGATATTTACAGAAGCTTCCACCCAAACACAAAGGATTATACATATTTCTCAGTACCACATGGAACTTTCTCTAAAATTAACCACATAATTGCTCATAAAGTAAATATCAACAGATACAAAAAATGGAAATAATCCCTTGTATCATATTGGACCACCAGGGCCTAAAGTTAGAGTTCAACAACATCAAAAATCACAGAAAACTTACCATCTCATGGAAACTAAACACCACTCAGCTGAACCACCTCTGAGTCAAGGAAGAAATTAAGAAAGGAATCAAAGACTTCCTAGAATTTAACGAAAATGAATCCACAATGTACCCAAACTTGTGGGACACAATGAAGCCAGTCTTGAGAGGAAAATTCATAGCACTAGATGCCTATATGGAAAACCTAGAGAAATCCCACATTAGAGAACTATCAGCACAGCTGAAAGCTTTAGAACAATTAGAAGCAAACTCAACTAGAAGAAGTAGATCACAGGAAATAATCAAACTTAGAGCTGAAATCAATACAATTGAAACAAAAAGAACAATACAAAGAATCAATGAATCAAAGAGTTGGTTCTTTGAGAAAGTCAACAAGATAGATAAACCCTTATCCAAACTAACCAAAAAGCAGAGAGAGTATCTAAATCAACAAAATCAGAAATGAAAAGGGGACTTAATAACAGACTCCCATGAAATCCAGAGAATTATCAGGTCATACTTTGAAAATCTACACTCCACAAAAATGGAAAATCTAGAAGAAATCGATAGCTTTTTGGAGAGGTACCATTTACCAAAATTAAATCAATATCAGATTAAAAACCTAAACAGATCTATAACCCTAAAGAAAATTTAAGCTGACATTAAAAGCCTCCCAAGTTAAAAAAAAAAAAAAAAAAAAAGCCCAGGTCCAGATGGTTTCAGTGCCAAGTTCTACCAGACATTCAAAGATGAGCTATTACCAATACTCCTCAAGCTGGTTTACACAGTAGATACTGAAGGAATATTGTCAAACTCTTTTTATGAGGCCACAATTATCCTAATACCCAAGCCACTCAAAGATGCAACGAAGGAGAATTACAGACCAATTTCCCTCATGAATATTGATGCTAAAATTCTCAACAAAATTCTGGCAAATGGTATACAACAAAATAAAAAAATATCATCCACCAGAAATGCAGAGATGGTTCAATATATGAAAAGCTGTAAATGTCATCCATCATATAAACAAGTTGAAGGAAAAAACCACATGATCATATCCTTAGATGCTAAAGAAGCCTTTGACAAAATCCAACACTCCTTTATGATAAAAGTCCTGGAGACATCAGGAACACAGTGAAAATATCTAAATATAATAAAGGCAATTTACAAGAAGCCAACAGCCAACATCAAACTTAATGGGAAAAAAACTCAAGGCAATCCCACTAAAATTAGGAACTAGACAAGGATGTCCTATCTGTTCAATATAGTTCTTGAAGTTTTAGCTAAAGCAATAAGAAAACACAAGGAGATTAAGTGGATACATATTGGAAAAAAAGAAGTGAAATTATCTCTATTTGTAGATGATATTATTGTATACATAAATGATCCACAAAATTCTAACAGGGAACTTCTACACATGATAAACACATTCAGCAATGTAGCAGGATACAAAATTAACTCAAAGAAATCAGTAGCTCTCCTATACACTAAACATAAAAGTGCTGAAAAAGAAATAAGGGAAACATCACCCTTCATAATAGCTGCAAATGGCATTAAATACCTTGGAGTAACTATAACCAAAGAAGTAACATATCTCTTTGACAAAAACTTTAAATCACTGAAGAAAGAAATTGAAGAGTATGTCAGAAAATGGAAAGATCTTCTATGCTCCTGGATAGGTAGGATCAACATAGTAAAAATGGCAATTCTACCAAAATCAATCTACAGATTCAACACACTTCCCATCAAAATCCCAACATAATTTTTTACAGACCTTGAAAGAACAATACTCAATTTCATTTGGAATAACAGGAAAGCCAAGATTGCCAAAACAATTTTGCTCAACAAAAGAACCTCAGGAGGCATCACCATCCCCAACTTCAAATTATACTATAGAGTTGCAGTAATAAAAACAACCTGGTACTGGCATAATAGCAAACTTGTGGATCAATGGAACTGAAGTGAAGATCCCAATATAAACCCAAAAACCTATACATACCTGATCTTTGACAAAGAGGCCCAAAATACTCAGTGGAAAAAAGATATTATCTTTAACAAATGGTGTTGGCGTAACTGGATGGCAGTGTGTAGAAAAATGGAAATAGACCCAAGCCTATCACGCTGCACAAAACTCAGATCTAAGTGGATCAAAGACCTCAACATAAACCAACCACACTGAACCTGATAGAAAAGAAAGTGAGAAATATCCTCCAATGAATTGACACAGGAGAAGAAATTCTAAATATAACACCAGTTGCACAGACACTAAAAACAACAGTCAATAAGTGGGACCTCTTGAAACTGAGAAGCTTCTGTAAAGACAAGGACACAGTCAATAAGACAAAATGACAGCCTACAGAATGGGAAAAGATTTTCAACAACCCTACAAGTGACAGAGGACTGATCTCTAAAATAGAGAACTCAAGAAACTAGAGCCCCAAAACTTGAATAACCTAATCAAAAAATGGAGCTCAGAACTAAAAAGGGAATTATCAGCAGAAGAATTACAAATGGCTAAAAGACACTTGAAAAAGTGCTCAACATCTTTAACCATCAGAGAAATGCAAATCAAACAACTTTGAGATACCACCTTACATCTATCAGATGGGCTAAGATAAAAGATACAGATGACAGCCTATGCTGGAGAGGTTGCAGAGCAAGGGGAACACTCCTCCATTGTTGGTGGGAGTGTAAACTTGCTCAGCCATTCTGGAATGCAATATGTCAGTTTCTCAGAAAACTGGGAATCATTCTCCCCAAAGACCCAGCAATACCACTACTGGGCATATACCCTAAAGATGCACATTTGCACTCCAAAGGTATTAGCTCAACTATGTTCATAGCAGCATTATTCATAATAGCAAGAATCTGGAAACAACCTAGATGCCCCTCAACTGAAGAATGGATTAACAAACTATAATACATTTACACAATGGAGTACTACTCGGCAGTGAGAAAAAATAATATCCTAAAATTTGCAGGCAAATGGATGGATTTGGAGAATATCCTTCTGAGCAAGGTCTCACAATCTCAGAAACATAAACAGGGGATATACTCACTCATTAGTGGAGTTTACACAAAAAAAAGCTAAGCATGTCCAAGGTGCAAGCCACAGCCACTGAACAGCTTTTGATCTGAAACACCTTGGACTGGCACCTTGGAGCCCATTCCCTCCACAGGAACACCTGACTACCTTGATGTGGGGGTGAGGCAAGCGGATCTGCCTGGAGTAGATGTTGAACTAAACCACTATGGGACCTGCTGCCCTTGCTGAGGAGGAGATAAAGTGACAGGGAGAGAGCAACAAGCACTCTTTTTCATCTATCTACTCAACCCCCATATCCTGCAAGCTGTAATAGTTTAGTAGGTAATTAACTGTCTACAGTATTTTCTGTGAAGAAAGTAAAGGTTCATTTCACAGACTTTATATAAATTGAATTTCTTTTTTTTCCTTTGCAATGTGATGTATTCATTTTTATTTTTTTCCAATTTTTTTCTTTATTTATTTTGTAGGCACATGCACATAAAATTAAAAAATATGCATGTTTTAATTTCAAATGCCCAAAGACAGAAGTTGAAATAAAAATTAAATCATCTTTGGAAACATGTTATGAGCAGGGGGTCAGGTCTTTTAGCATGGTTAGCAAATAAAGCTACAAGGTTGTATGTGAAATACAGACACGTTTTCTCCAATAAGTATGAAATAAAATGTACAATCAGCTGTCAAAAAAAGTGATGGGGAGAAGAGAGAGTGACTGGGAGGGGCGGGAGGGGGAAGGGATCCAGAACAAGGGGATACATGGATTAAAAAAATGACTTTTTTCATAATTAAAAAACAAACAAAAGGAAGGTTTCATTTTTAACATAGCAAAATTACATATAAGAAAACAGTTAACAAGCTGGAACTACAATTACAATATCCAGTCTATTTGTATTTGACAAAATTTTTTAAAAAATACTCTACCATCAATTCTGTTTTTGTGATTCTAAAGTTTCCCATCTAATTCTCCTTTTAGTATAACTAAGAAAAACTATAATTTTAATTATCTAGTCTTTAACTCTATCAATGAGCTTTTTACTTCAGTAAACAGGAAGTTCATTGCAAGAAACGTCCAAGTTCTAGAAATGCCAGAGACATCTGGCTGCCTGGATAGTCACCCAAAATTTCTCTTCAATTTTGGGACATCCTTCTTTAGCCTACAGTCCTAGAGTTTCTGGCAGACTTTTTAGTGAAACAGGGAAAGAAGGACTGTTTCACCTATTAGCAAAGCTTGTCAGTCATTTTTCTCTGGGTCCTGCAGGATGTCTGACAGTTTCTTTTGTGAAGCAGGACCATACCACCATATTTTGTCAAAGTTCAGTGGTCACCTTCCCAAGGGTCTTGCATATTAAATTATACAGCATACTGTCAAGCAATCAAGGCAAACTCCACTTTTCGCCCAGTGGCTAAATTTGCTTCAAAAAAAGCAAATTCCATATGGAGCTTCTTTGATATCCATCATTTTCTCTGAGGTAATTTGTGCTGCCAGAAACAGATGTGTCTTACTGTTAGAAAAAGTCTAAGTTTTTAAAACATTTTAAGTGATACATTCTGTAGGCCTTTAAAGTGTTTGAAGATTACCTATCTGAAATATATCTTTGTATGCATAAAATCCTAACTAACATAACTATAAGCTTGATTATCATAGATGAGTATTAATCTGCATTTTAATGATACATTATAATTTTAAATGACTTGTAAAAAACATAATATCTTAAAGAAGAGTAAAAATATACATATAGTATAACAAAAATAACCTTAAATTTGTATCAATGAAACAAAATCCCTATCAATGTAAAGTACTTAAAACAAGTAGCTGCTTTGAAAAAGTAGATTAAATAATCTACCTTTTTAGCCTATTATATTTATATCCCCTTTTATTGTTTAGAAGGAGACTATGACCAATAGCAACTTATAATCAACCCTCTTTAAATAAAAATAAACATTTATAAACAATATCTTGGGGATTTGGGCATAGTTTTCCATACTACTTCCTGCTGATTTGGGACACTGGCAATCTCATAAAAATTCAGAGAAAATTTAAAATTATAGTTAAATCTTGGCTGAGGCAGTCTGTGAAGTTGCATCATCTCAGCCAAGTACTTTCACAGGGTCTTGATTGACCAAACCATACTACCCTGGAAGCGCTTTATATGTTCTTCTGTAGAAACAACAGCAGAACCTCTTTTCCAAAGCAACATATCCTTAGACACAAATTTCAAAGTCAAAATACTGTGTGTGAGTGTGTGTGTGTGTGTGTGTGTGTGTGTGTGTGTTGGTTTAAGTTAACAGCCTTTACAATCCAATGTCTTTCTGCAGTTAGCTCATTAAAAGTTTAAAATTTTAAAGAGAACATAATAATATACATAATCCAGATTCTTTGTGTATTTTCCATCTTTACATGTTTTTTTTATGTTACTTTTACTGTTTCTTTAAAGATTTTAACTTTTATATAACTGCCTATATTTCTTTTTACCTCTTTTCCAAGCTTAAGTACATTTTTATATAGATTGTAACCCATTTATAGTTTTCTTTCACCTGAATCTGTTATAATGTGTATCTGTGATCAGTTTTTGACCATTGCTTTAAACTGCAGCATGGCTAGGACAAAAGCAGCCTTGGTTTCTAGCTCCAGTTGGCTTTTCAATATGGCAGAGGTACATTCATAGCCAAATCATGTCAACTCTGAGAAGCAATGGGTCTATGCCTCCACCACGCAATGTGCAGCCCAGAAACCTTTTTCTTATTGTCTATACTAGCAAAAACTAAATCTGTCACACATACCACCGTGTGGCTTATAGAAATTCTTACCACACATTGTAGTAGCATTTGCATACTGAAGCTTTTTTTCTGTTTCGCCTGGCCCCAAGTCCAGAGGGATTTCTCTCAATTTCCCACCCACCCCATATCCTGTCTTACCGTAGGCCAAACAGATTATTTATTAATCAGTGGAAGCAACACATATTTACAGGGTACAGAAAGACATCCCACATCAGCACATCAGATACCAGATACATTAGAATCCCAGTTTAGTTTCTGGCCAGGTGTGTGATTTTTGGTGGCCTACTTACTCCATGTATCTCTCTGTATCCTCCTCTGTAAAGCTAGTACTGGGCATTTCTACATTACTGGTGTCATCGTCAAATGAGACCCTGGATGGACTTGTGGATGTAATATAGATAGACTGTGGGAACAACTAGGGCTTGTAAAGCTTCACTTACAGTTGGAATGAAGCCTGGGATGAGTCTCTTCTGCAGCACTGCATCCCAGTTCATATCACTCATATAAGGGAAATTCTGAATGTCAACCAAGTGAGAAAACCGTTGGTCTGGATTAGGTTCAAGTAGCTGCCAATGAAATATAAGCATCATTGTCATAAGGAAAGTCAGATAGGTCAACCAAAAAAAATTTCTCTAAATATTCTAAACTGAGTATTCAAGGGGAGTTCCTTATAACAAAAAATGAGCAAGTGTTTTAACAAGACAGTGATCCCATTCTCTTATTCACATGGAAATCAACTGGAGAATGTGTGCTTCAGAATAACACTAGAAGTAGTGTTTGCAACATGATGAGTACAAATGGCCTGTCCCAGGAATTAAACAAAATCTCCTTTTCTGAGACTCTCATATTTGTTTTTTAAACCTTGGCTTACCAAGTTCAAATCATGAAAAACAGTATGAAGTACACATTGATTTACCTAAAGCTACGTTTTGCAAATGAAGTAAAATGGCCAGCATTACATTTTTCTTTATATTGTTGCTTCAATTTATGACCCACTGAAGCTATAGTGTGGTCATACTGTACCTGGCTCACGTTTAACTCCAGACCACATATAACACATGACTTTAGTTCAACAGTATCAAAATAAGCTCATTCACTGCCCAAGAGGACACATTCATTGACCATGTGACAATGTGAGATTTGACAGAACACTGCCAATATGCTTCTCTTGGTTTCTATACTTACCAGTGGAGCTGTAGAAAGCAATGCATGGGTCATTGTTAATCAGATAGTTGCAGTAAGTTGTATTGATCTCAGGGAAGGTACTAGAAGAGCTAAGCTGTAAAGAGTGATCCAGGAGGAGAGAGAGTATCATGTGCAAAACTTAGTGATGATATGTTGGTGAGGAATTAGAGCAGAAGGCAAAACAGCCAAACTAGCCAAAGAGTGACCAAGATTCACACAGCTAGGGGTGCTATTTATAACTATTTTTATGCACAGATTAGTTTGATCTTTATTTGAAGACCAATGAGAAGTTGATGAAATATGAGAAAGAGAACGGAGAGTGGAGTGGCAGAAGCATGCAACAAATCAGAAAGGAGTTGATAGCATCTGGGTGAGAGAAGGCCAAGAAGATGAAGGGCAGTGGAAGTGGCAATGGCCATTGAATGTATAATTTAGAATCAAGACATAGACTGGATATAGAAATGATGAGTGAGCCCTGATGAAGGGACCAGTCACTGGGAGAGAGAACTCTGGAACAGGGAGTTTAAGAAGTATATTTTGGGCACTATGAGTTTTAGAAGGCCTTGAGAAATCCAAAGCCATGATCAAAAAGTTATGTATTTGAAAACGGCTAGACACAACAACCATTCTACAAATTGTGTTCTGACGACATCTTGACTTCTAACCATAAACCAGGATGTACACATTCTTTCTTGACTTTTTCCCAACATGCTTTCTCTGGTCTCACCTTTTTAAGAAGCAATACCATCTCTTGGGACCAAGCAGAAGGGTATGTTACAATTGCCGTCTCAAATATGTTCACAATTTCCTTGCTGGAAGTACTGGAGCGAATATGATATGGTCTCTTAAGGGAGAAAAAGAGAAAGAGCTTTCATTTTTACAGGCCAAAGGGTGAGGGGTCAGGGCTGCAAGTATTTACAAAGTAAACTTTGAAATAATAAAACCTCAACAAGAAGCCCTCAAGATGATTGACAGGTAGTCATATGGGTACATGGTCAAGTGCTGCCAGAATTACTATGGATTTTTAAAGAAATGTCACAGACTCTAGTTTTTCATCAAAATATCCTAAGTTTTAAGAACTTGTTACTTTATGTATCCAAACAAAATATTTCAGTGGATTGAACTAGTCTCTGATACACTGATTTCATACTGTTTTGTTTCCAACTTTAAGGTGCATTTATATAAAGTGAATAATAAATAGGAAAATTTCAGATATAAGGTTGATTGCAAAAGATCCATAATTTTCCCATTGCTCCCTTCTAACTTATCTAAAATACAACAAAAAATAGGTGTTGGGGCATGTGCTTATAATCCCAGAACTTGGGAGGTAAAGGCAGGAGGATCAGAAGTCCTAGACTGGCCTTATCTACATCACAAGTTTAAGGCCAGTCTGGGCTGAGAGAAATGCTTCTGAACAAACAAACGAATAACAACAACAAACCAAAAACATAAAAACTAAACATAACTTGAAAGTTAAAAATAGAAAACTGCTTAGAAAATATCAACTCTAGTGTCCAATATTCTGCTTTTATGAATTATGTAATGAAGAGTTTTATGCTAGTATAAAAGGTTAAACAACCAGTAACAACAAAACTTTTCTGCCATGATCATCTATGGCTTTAGTGTGAATAAAAGAAATTAAAAACTAAAATCAAATAAATATAAAAATTTTATTTGGGAACGCGTTCCTCTCTAACCTACTTCAAAAATAAAAAAATAAAAAAAAAAAGAAATGTTTTTTAATAAAACACAAGCTGTTGATGATGTTAATATAGTCCACTAGAGGGCGAATGTTGTAGCTACTAACTTCTCTATTGGACTTTCCTGTCTTCTAGGGAAACCGTAAGCAACTAAAAAGCAAGACTGAATACTATCTGCACAGGGACAGAACTTCCACATTAGATTAATCACGGGACAGTTAATGTGTGTGTACACATTTATCACATGACTGACTTTTTCCAGATATTTAAGTAATCACTGATGGATGAACTAATTTGGAGGAAGGGGAAGTGTTTGTTTTTCCCAGTAGTCAATTAAAAGGTTTTATAATGTAATCATGTGTTAGAGCTCTGAGGTCAGAAGGCTTTGGATTTTAAACCAGGTCATTTGTTTTCTGACCCTCAGTTCCTTCATGTACTAGATGAAGCTAGTTCATTATCAACATGAACCACTGTGAAAATAAGAGGAGGTAGCACAGAGAGTTCTCTATGGAGTGACTCTTGGCTAACTGACAATGTGATGGGATATATCAATGAATACTAAATTGTGTTGCCAAAAAATAATAATGAATGACTAATGAGTGTGTAGGAAAGAGAGTGTTATATGGGAGTAAATGGTGTCTCGTTATTGTGTTTCCAGAGTACAGAATGAAAAAGGGTCAGTGAGTAGATGGCAGAAGCCTGCCATCCCATTCCAGAAATCAGGAAGTAAAGGCAGGTGGGTGCAGCCCTTGAATTTAGCCTGGGCTACCCCATGATTCTGTCTCCCAAACAAAACACAGAGTTGCAGTGATGCTATAACCAATCCTACAGAGGTAACTCAAGGGTAATAAACTTTAAAGACGGAGACACTTTAGCCTTCCAATCGTTGAGAGTAGGAAATGACACCAGATTATGATTTAAGGTCCAATCCACCCAAAGTGCCTATAGGCTCAGAAAGGTTTTTAAAGCACATTTTCACATCACTTCCCTTTTCCTATAGATAAGGGTTTTCAGATTAGCAGGAAGTTATTGCTCCACACACCTCCTCTGTGGTTTAATTATGATGATACTTTTAATTAAATGTTGCTATTTAATTTTATTTTAATTAACTGTGTTTTGCAACATAATCACATACTATCTTTTAGTGATTCCTTCCCAGAATGTGTCAAAATTGATGGATAGTGCTTTGTTACTTTGCTCAATTAATATAATATATAGATGAAAAGTTACACAGTGTGGATGATATTAAACTATGTAAGATGTGTATCCCATTTTTATATGAATCATTTATCTGACCAGTTGAAGCAGAAATCATATAAATTGATATGCCTGGAAATAATTGTAAGGTAATGTTTTTTACAAAATGGAGATAATTGACAGAGTTGTTATCATATAGAAAGTTATGTTTGTGTATATATTTTATACATATATTTGTCTCAACAGGAAATTAAAGCATGATATATTTTTGTTGAAACTGATAAATATTGCTACATATAAATATTTGAAGAATAGTTTATTTACATGAAAATAGAAGGACTTGAAAGTGATAGCAAAATGTTAGGGTTTGTTTTGTTTGGTCTGTTTCCTGTTTGCTGCTGCAGATTTATTTTTGTTTGTTTAATTTTCTATTTAAAATTTTTTGAGTTACACAGTTTCTCCTCTCCATTTTCTTTCTCCAAACCCTCTGATACACTACCCAATGCCAGCATAACCACTATATATTTATTCTCAAACCTACAGCTAAGTATAATTCTTCCACCATCACCTCATCAAGAAAATTTTTCTTTGCAGCAGAAGGAGATCACTACAAAGAACTACAAATCAAAATGCAGAGCTGTGGTGTCAGTTTCCAACTTACATATCTGCAACACAACTCATTCCCCTGAGGACCCAAAAATCATTATGTAAGAGATGCAGCTCCATCTAACTACTTATAGGACAATGCAAAAGAAGAAAGGTACATTACAAAAAAAATTATTGAGTGACAAAGAAAAGCAGACACTGAAAACATGCAACGGTGGACTGTATTCATTGAATAAAATATTGCAAACAAAAACAAAAAATCCAAGAAAAAAAGATGTTTAAAAAGAACAAAAAACAAGCTGAAGAGAGAGGGATTATTTTGAAGAGAACGTGAAGGATACGGCTAGACAACTAACTGATAAGGAAATGACACTTGTGATAACACCAGTTTACAGGAAAACGCAGAGGGACAGGTGGGATTATGCCAGCAGAGCGAAATCACTTGTTTGAGTTAAAGGGTACAGTCGGTGGGCTGGAATGAAGAAAAGGTGTCAAACCAATCTGACACCATCAGAACATCTCGTGATCCATCTTTATGGTCAGGGAGAACCAGTTGGACTCTCTTGCTTTGAACTTGAAACCATTTCTTGCTTTCTATTTGTTTCCTCTTGGGTGGGACTGTCTAACTTAGGTCTGTGTCCCTCATCATATTTTGGAACCACATGATTTGTCTAGCTTTACAAGTTCCCAGCTGAATGAGAATTCAGTTTTGAAATGAAACATGCTCTGAGTCCCATCCACACTGGATTTAGATGATACTCAGGTGACTCTTGACTCTAGAGGTGATGTTGGAAGGAGAAAATGCTATTGCTAATGAAATATAATGAATGTATTTTACATTTGAGAAGGAGGTAGGTTTTGGAGAGAAACTTATAGTCTAGATGTGTCCATCACACACAGACTTATGCTGGAGCTCTAACCCTCCATGAGATGATATTTAAAGACAGGAACTATGGCAGATAATTTAAATAAAATGTGTCGTAATGGTAGAGCCTGACAGTATAAGAAGATTAAAAGATCTCTTTCTCTCTCCCCTTTGCCTTCATGTCCTCTCTGAATCCTTTCCTTCTCCCCCTATTTTCCTTCCCCTTCCCTTCCTGTATCTGTGCTGTGAGGACACCAGAACCTAGCATTTCTGACTCTCTGATCTGAACTTCCAGCCTCTAAGATACCCAGTTCACAGGATGCTATTTTTGTAGGCTGGGCCAACTATGATAAACCTTTGAGGGATATCTGAATTCTGTATTAATTTGTAAAAATTACATGAAATATAATTTTTGTTATATTTCTTTGATTTTTTTTACTAGAGAAAAGTTTCTTGCTTGAGAAATATTTCCATTGACAAAGGTATGCCTCCAGTTTTCCAGGCAATTTATACGCAGCAGCCACATCAAACAGATCAACAAGATAGAGCATAAGTTATCTGGTGCCAACAATTCATACTTTTTTGGAGAGATGTATATGAATTAGAGCTCTGCAAGATGATTTTCTTTAAACATATGCATCCAGTCTATTTACCCAAGATAGTGAGGTGTATCGATTTTCCTTCACTGGGAGTTTTTTATATTCATATTATTAACCTATCTACATAATTAATAATAGCTGACAGATTTGGTGACACATATAGGCCACTGGACTAATCTGTGCAGAGGTCTTAAGGGGTATAAATAAGAGCAGACTGTGTAGATTTTTTTTTTCTGATTTCAAATATACTGCTTGGTTCTCATTCTTTCATTCAGAAGCAGAATCTAAAGGTGCTGGGCAGATGTCTTAGTGGTTAAGACATTGGCTGCTTTCAAAGGGCCTGAGTTTGGTTCTCAGCCACCACATCAGGTGGTTCACAGGCATCTGGAACTCCGGTTTCAGGGAACCAAATAACCTCTCCTGGTCTCTATGGACACTGCACACATGTCAGATATATACACACACTTCGGTACACATAAAGAAGCAGATCTTGAAAACATCTTTTTTTTTTTCTAGAATAATAAGAAACAAGAATGTGTAGTTTGACTGTACCCGGCCTCTCAACAGTTCATACGCTGTCACGCCCAGGGACCACCAGTCGACAGCAAAGGAGTACCCAGTTTCCTTCTTGGAGCTGAACATCTCAGGTGCTGCAAAACACAGAAAAAGTCAGTCTCACTCCCTGAGACTCCAATCAATCCATTTTCCCAGCAAATTCTTCCAAAGAAGAATTAGTAGCCTGAAAGGTGTAAACACTTGCATGGATGTTTATTATTCATTGGTAGATTGCTCACAGCAGGCAACATTTTCCATATTTTTTTTTAGCTCTCTCAGTAGCCCCATTCATCAGCTAACACAAACAGACAAACATAGACTTTAATGGACAAATTCTTCTCTGCTTTAGAATCTATTACACTGTAGGTCCTATTGGGCCTCAAATGACCCACTAACTCTGAGACAAAGAAAGCTGAGAGAGGCGTGCTGTCTTCATCTGGAAAATCTACACTAAAGGGTAGTTATGACATATATAGCAATCTCAAACAATACTTAGAGTTGCACAAGACACATTTTGGCTCGGGGATACCTGGCAGCATCAAGGGAAGTGAATACAGTCTCATAGTTTATATGAGAGCAGGAGGAGAAAAAAAATAAGAGGGCACCCAAAGAAGTATAATACTTTGCAGAGAGCATGGGGCATTTATACTTTATAAGGAACCTTCAGAGATGATCCCTCAGGCCTTCGTTAAGCACTTTTATGTACCTTTCTAAAAATACACTTGTATCATAAAGGCTAGGACAATGGATGGTAAACACAAAGCAAGGACAGGTATGGGGCTGTTGCTCTTCAGGATGCACAGTGTGTCAAGTACAGAGTTAGCAGACAGAACCTTATCACTCAGATGAACGAATACGGAAGCCAACAGACTTGAGGTCATTATCTCTGCAGTTGTGATGGGTTCAAATGCTGCCTCTACCACTTACAGTGCCCATGAGCAAATCAGTCAGCACAGCATAATTTCTGCCCCAGGAAGAATACTAAATTAGAATACTAAAAAGACTTATTTATCACTTTAGAAATTAAATGAATTAATGCATGTCCAAATGTCAACCTAGTGTCTGGTATTTACAAACAAAAAGAAAGAAACAAAAGCAAATGTCCATAGCAATAGAGAAATTTATCAAGTTCAAATGTACACAGAGTTACTGCCAAGCCTCTTGTTGTAAGGTACTGGGCCAAGGACACCCTGAGGACTTGGCTTCTTTATACAAGCATGTTTACCTGTGCACTTGAATTCTAAGTAAATTTCTGTGGACAGCTTCCCATTACAAGGGTAAAATATCGACATCCTGATGCTCAGGACTCACTGTAAGAGCTTAGTGCTGGAGGACTAAGTGGGTCTCATGCCCTGGTGAATTTATGTTTCACGCATCACTGGGTCTATTCCTCAAGTTTCCAAGTCCCAGTGCAACTGGGGAGATAATGGCCCTGACCCCACAGTACTCCTAGGCTTAGATAGAACAGACTGTATTTTTACATTCCTCCTTCAGTACTGTACCACAAATCATCTCCAAGGCCTCAGGTAGCAAACATTTCACTTAGAGAACACCAGACAATATGGAAGCATGGTCTAGATACCATTGTTAAGAAATGCTGAACAAAGGAATTATTACACTATGAAAACAGCATACTTGCTCATATCAAACCATCCTCAGAGGACGAGTGACCATTCTCTGTTGCAGCAGACATCGACCTTTTGTCTACTATTTGCTCTATTTTCAAACATGAAGACAATCATATATGCATTCCTTCACTAACGGTGTGCTAAGCCCCAAGGAATCGTGATGGGAGCTTAAGATCAAATCTATGGCAACATATAAAAATGCTACGACACTTTAGGCCTTCAGACAGGCAGGCAGCGATGGGAGATGTTGAGGAGGGGTTTTCTCTATTCTTTGAGAAGATCCCCTGCTCTGTAGAGGAGCCAAACAAAACTGGAAAAGCATCACTTTCCCTCTAAATAGACAGGAGTTTGTGTGTGTGTGTGTGTGTGTGTGTGTGTGTGTGTGTAAAACTTCATTTATTTTTAAAGAGTTTTTCAATATATGCATTTAAAAGCTTCTGAAACATAAGAGAAAGGAAAAACTATTTAGAATCCAGTGCCCTTTAACCATGCTAGTCATTAAGAAGCACAAGCTTGCTTCCAACACTGCACCTGTCTTGTTTGCCCTGCCTAGAACTCACTATCCTGAATTTTAATTGAATGTTGATTTTTTATAATAATATGAATTTCTAAACAATAGTTTAATTTTGCCTATGTTGCATATACCTTTCCATGGATGTGAATTAATGGACTGAGGGAATGATTAGCTATAAAACCATTTACTTAATTTGTTTCGATCAATTATAATAAAGGAAACATTAACAAAGGAAAAAATGAAGAAAGACATCCTTATATTCTACCAAGACATTTTAAAAGAAATGCTAGTCTCCGTAGTAATTTTTCTTTTGCTTTTTAAGTTCAATTGCATTTGTTAGGAATTTATCCGAATTGCAAGCCATTTGGTTTGTTTGAATTCATCAGTATATAAATGCATGGTGGTTTACATACCTGCCCTATTGTGAATAGCTGTTGGAGTTATTTTCAGTTTGGGAGTATTGCAAACAGGGCTATTTGGACCACTCCTGTGCTGATATAATCCTCTATCATTAGTGATGTTGTCAAGAGAGGATGTGCTGGAGATGGGGGTGTGCATTTCACACACCTAGATAAGGCCAAACTACCCAGCAAAGGGCTGTGCAGTTCACACCAAGACCAGCAACCAAAATTCTTTCTGTTCAACACCCTTTCCACACTTGAGGTTTTTACTGATTTATTGCATGTGTCATTTTATTTCATTGCAATTTAAAATGAATATTCGCTGATTACTAACAGGCTTGCAACAATTCATATGTATAACTGGGTATTTAATAATGATTATTTGGTGTTCAGAGTTTAAAAATCTAGAAAGTAGGTTTTTGTCAGAATGTAAGGAAAAGGTCCCTCAAATAATTCTATAATATAATGACAATAACTCACAAGATTTTACTGAAATTACCTCAAATCTTATCTTTGAGTAAACTGTTAAAATAATGAGTTTTAGAAAAAGAACAGAAAAAAAAACCTTTTTATATCTCACACATTAACCTACATTATAAAACTATGGCAATTAATACTGAAAACCCAGGAGTACATATATTAGTATATAAAGTTTCTTAAGTGATGATGAATGATTTTCAAATCAGCATGGGAGGGCTGTGATTTAATTTCACACAAATTTTTCAAATAATTACTTAATAGTCTAAAAAATAAAGACCTTTGTTAAATATATAATCAGTGAAAGTAGTGTAGCACTGGTATTAAGTAAAACTGAATAGAATAAAGTATTAGGTAAACTTATCTAAGATCTAGAATAAGAAGACTAGCTAATAATAGAATCCATGATAGAAACCCTGAAGCAAGTCCACAAGTAAACCTGAGATGTGCTCCACATGTGCCAGGTACTCCACAAGTGCCAGGTACTCCACAAGTGCCAGGCCCTGGGCATGAGTCATAGCCTTCCACACCAATGTAAGCATTTTGATTACATTAAACAGTTCAGTGTGCATGCATGCAATCCCATCAGTCAGGAGAGACAAAGCAAGGCAATTGCTGCATGCTTAAAGTCTGAGCTTCATAGAAAGTTCCAAGCCAGCCAGAGCAACATGGAGATTCTGCCTCAAAAACTGAATCTTAATGCCAACAAATGAAGGAGACAGAGAACTCATATACAATACCAAAACTAATCCTACAAACTAGGAGCTAGGATTTAGTAGTCCTTTTACATAAGGGCAGGAATAATTTACATAATTACTAAGAAGCACAAAGTAGGGAGGAAATAAACACAATGTGAAAATGAGTGCATTGTATAAACAGGAAGTAAATTAAAAGTCCACAGAGATGGATTTCAACATCACAATGTGGTCCACATCTACTGGTCATTTGCGGGAGGTTGAGGTCCTGATAACTGGGCACAGATGAGGATACAGAGAAGATTATCACTTATGTTCAGGAATCAGCATTGGCAGGAGAGACATTGGCATGTGTATCTTGTAGCCAGGAATTCTTTCTTGCAATGTTAATTTTAGTTAATATATAAAACTTAGATATTTTTATTGTGTATAATACATTTTAAAATATGAATAGAGTGTGAATGGATAAATTGAAGTAACTATAAATCACAACACATATTTACATTTAGTGTGTATGTGTGTGTTTATGCATGTGTACACTTCATTTCATGGTTTGCATGTGGAGGTCAGAAGACAATTGGCAGCAGACACTTCCATCTTTCTATTATGTAGGTTCCAAATTTCTAACTCAGGTCTTCAGGCTTGGCACTAAGCAATTTTACCTGCTTGGCCATCTTGTTGGCCCCTCATTGCTTTTTATATTCATAAAAACCCAAGGTTACTCTCAATGACCCTTAAGAGTAGTAGACATTATTTTATAATAGAATTCATCACAAGGCATAATGAAGTTGATGGAAATGATTCTGCTAACAAGATTTCTATTACAAAATTATATTCCAAAACAAGAAACGAGCAAGTATTCACCAACAGAGAATATGAGACACATGATTGTACACTCTGGTCTGCAGCATATGATTCAAAATATTAGTTGAGTTTACTGGCATGGAAAAATGAACAGTGGAAGCTGTCAGTCAAGACTCGAGTTCTGTGAGCAGAGGGATGAGGGCATCATTTCCAGTAAAGGTGTACTGACTGACTGGACCAAGAGCATCATCATATGGGTTAGAGTAGTGGTCCTCAACCTTCCCAGTGCTGTTCCTTTAATACAATTCCTCATGTTGTGGTGACCCCTAACCAAAAAATTATTTTCATTACTACTTCATAACTGTAATTTTGCTAGTTATTAAACATAATGTAAATAACTAAAATAAAGGATGTCTGATATATAACCTTCATAGAAGGATCATGGCAGCTCCCTCCCCAGTGAGCTTGTGACCCACAGTGGCTTAGAACATTCTCCTAGTCATTCCTTGGACTACTTTCCTAACTGTTCAGATTGCTCAGCTCTAAAGTAGAAACAGCAACCACTACTGCCTCACAGAATTGTTTTAGAGTGAGTGATCCAAGGCCTGCTTCCAGAATGGACCCAGCATGCTGGCAAATGTCAGTCATTACATCATTACCACTGCCATCTCTCCAAATATTCCAGGCTAGATGTTTCTAGATTCAGACTTAATTTCACGCTCTGTCAATTACTTACTCTGTGGTTATGATCATGTCATTTTCCTTATGGGTTGGATTTTTTAACATATAAATAAAAATAGTAGAATGTGTCTCACAGAGTTGTTTTAAGGATGTAATAAATATTAAAGACTTATCAAAACACCTGGGACATCGTGGATGCTTACTACATGCTAACAATTTTTGTTATGTTCATATTATCAAATGGATATTTACATTAAAGAAATTTAGTCTAATTCAGCTTCTAAAGATATAAAAGCAAATGTGCTTGTACATAGAGAAAAATATTCAAAAGGAAACTATAATCATCTATTGGTAGAAGAATTAATTTACTTTCTTCTTTGCTTGTCAGCATTCTGCACTTCCCTCATTGTGGACTTGTACACACACATACACACACACACATACACACTCTTCTCTGTATTAATGATGAGGCTTTAATTGGTGAACTTCTATCAATTTTATGGTGAGCGAGAAGAAAAGGCTGGAGTAGTGACATGGAATGGAAGGGCAGAAGGTGTGAGCATGTGAGACACGCCTCTCATCATTGATTCAGCCCGGACTTTTGTCTTCTTAAGCCTTCCTTCCTTCCTCTCTCTCTAGTTAATCACTAGCACTCTACAGCAGTGCTGTGTATGCTAGTAAATTACCAGAAGATATAGTCTATTAAATTATATGACTATAATTTTAAAAGAAAAAATAGGCTCATATGCATAATTCTTCATGAAAAGAAATTTTTCACAAAATAAAAAAAACAAAAAAAAATCCTCCCAAAACAAAAAACCAAAGGCAAAAGAAGTAGTTGTAGGTAAAGCCATAGGCTATGTTGCTCACACATTTCTTTTGGAATACAATGGGAAACATTCCCAACCTGATGGACAAAGTAAACTGGTTCAGCTCTTGAAGAACCATGAGTGGAAATGGCACAGAATACATCTCACCCATTATGCCTCTTAATATCTGAAGCCTGACATTAAACAAAGTTTGACTTAAGTCTAAGATTTTTATTCCAAGATGGCTAACCATTACCATGCAGATCATGGTAAATTTCTGAGTGTCAGAATGTCTTTACTTAAAATGATAAATATAGTCATCCTTGTAGGTCTGGTTGAGAGAAATAAATAAATAGATGTAAAGTATCTAACGCATTGTCTGGTTTGATATATACTAGCAATTGCCCATTAAAAATGTGAAAGTGGGACAGTGCCTGGCCTCACGCCTGGACTCCAATTTTCTAGTTCTATTCTATGAAGATGCTAGAAATGACAACTGTGAAAAAAATTAAATTATACTTAAAATGACTGGGGAAGAGGAAAGAGAGTTGTCCTCCCATGCTTCTGTCACCATGGAAACCGTCCCTAGAAACCCCAGATGCACACTTTATGATTTAGTGCCAAAAAAAAATAGCCTATAATGTGGAAACCCAGAAAACCTGGGGGGAATAAACTGGACAGACCAGCACGCATGGATATTCCCTTTTATCACTAGAGTGCCATGAGTTTTAAGCAGAAAATGGGCTGAATTATATGTGTTTATTACTTTAGAAAGGACAAAAGAAATTTATTCTCCCACTGCTTATTGAAAACCATGAAATCAGCAGTTGTTCAAATATTACATGAAATAAGGCTTTTTTTTTTTTTCAGAGATGATCATGTGGTGGCCTTTCATGTAAGAATAACTTGACCTTCCCCCATCGCAAGGTAGAAAGAGAATTAAAAGTTTATAGGGGGAAGAAAAGTAAAAGTGGCATTGTTCTTTTCCTTGATTTTTCAACTTGAGACCTTTTTTCTCTGAAAGTCCCTGGTCATATCTAGCTTGTACCATTCATTCTACCTTTTACTGAATCCCTTCAGTTATAACAACTTTAAGATAGTAACTAATTCAGAGAGATGCATAAGAATAGAGTGGGTTTCCTCCTCCTGCATTCCCTAATGTATTGTTTTAATTGGTTGGTAGCCCACTCCTACCTCACTGATAGTTTATCAGTTATTAAGACTTAATAAACTTTAATTCCTTTGCTTATTATGATGCTTCAAATATCTTAAAATCCAGTATGGTGAATCTTAAAAGGAGTCTCTCAGAGCTCTATCACCCATCTCATCAGGCTGGATTTTCACACCTCAGTGTATGGATGGAGGACTGGGTTGGCTCTAACATATCTCCATCTCTTGTTTCCTAGCAAGCACCGCTTGTGTTTGAACATGTAAAAGGGACCATGATTTCCTACCGCAAGTATGACGAGTCTGCCACAGGGTTGGCAGAGCTTGTCATTTCAGCTTGTACAGCAATGACCTGATGACTTTCTAAGCCTGATGGTGACAGGGACCTACCCTTAATCTGATGCAGTTAGTCTGTACTGTAATCATTGGCATCTCCAGTGACCCACGCAGACTGAGCCTCCTTTCTAAGCTGTAACCTGTAGGTACCCCTGTGAAGCTGGACCACATATTTTACCAACTCCAGCCCTAACACACACACCAAAATAGACACACCAGGTTCTGTCTGCTACTGCTAGTACTTGTCCCCACAATCAACACAACCTCATGAAAAACTAGGGTCTATTAACTGAGAAAACAGGAAGCCCAGCAGACGACAGACAAGACATCTAACCCAAATCTGAGTGTTAAGATCCTATTCTAAACAAAGAATTAACAGATAATTATAAAACTTAACTTACATCTTTAGGAGCAACATGGAAAAAGGATATGTTTCATTACTGTGAGAACCACAGATCTCCTGATAAACCATTCTCCGTATTTTCCAGAATGGACACAGGGTATAGCAAATTCTACTAAATAGTGGTTCCCTACAGATGAAAACTCTGGCAACTAAAGATGGAATTTATGACTGGTTTGTTGTTACAATTAAATATAAATTGTATGGGCTATTTGACTTCCAGCAGCTCTTGTACTTTGTAAATATTTATTCCTCTGACTGGTTTAATAAAACATTGACTAGCCAGAAGGCAGACAGGAAGTATGGGAAGGGCTATCAGACTAAGAATACATTAAGAAGAGGAAAAGCAGAAAAGAGATGCCAGGTAGATACAAAGGAAAGATGAAAATGCTGCTCTGAGAAAAGGTGCTAAGCCACTTGGTTAATCATGCGTTAGTTTAAGAGTAAGAATTAGCAAGCAATATGTCCGAGCCATAGGCCAAACAGGTTGTAATTAACATAAGACTTTGTATGATTATTTGGGACTTCTGGTCCAGATCTTGGGGCTAGGGTAGGCCAGAAACTCTTACTACACCTAGTCCTGCATTGTTAAATCCTTAATCATCAAGGCAAAAACCAGTTCCACATATCACTGTAAATGAAGGAATGCACATAACAGAAGAGTTCTTAGGCATAACTTACGTAAAAACTAACTCATGACACTGCTGTGAAAATAAAATTGAAGATAATCTCAAAACCGGGAAGATACTTGGAAAACTTCATTACATTATTCATGTATACAATGTAATTTAAATATCCTTAAAATTATTACTTTTGCCTTACGTTATAACTCATTTATATCTGATTCTTTTTTTTTTTTAATTTTTTTGTTTTTCTCCTCCTGGCATCTAACTTCCATGAGGTTGCTATCATGTCAAAATTGTTGTAAAAGGTTCTGGTCCAGACTTTCTGGACCTGGACCAAAGGTTTAGTCCCACTCTTAGCCCCACTTAGCCTCAAATAATCACACACAGGTTTATATTATTTTTATGCTGATTGACCTGGGGCCCAGGCATATAATTTGCTAACTCCTTCATCTCAACTCAACCCATCTTGTTCAGCCCTGTGTCTTGGTACTTTTTCTCTGAGCAGCATTTCCTCTGCATCTTCTGGCAGCTCCAGCAACTCTGGCATCTGTGTCTGGCATCTGTCTCTGCTCTGAGATGTTCCCAAGTTTTCTTAGCCTTGTAGCCCCACCCACACTTCCTGCTTGCCTTTGGCCAATCAGCTTTTATTAAACTCATAGGCAGGACAAATATTTACAACATTATCAGCATAATCATACTACAAAATTCCTTCTACAAACATAGTGTAATTTGCCGTTGACTAAATTCATAATTCTGTTCAGAAATAGATAGACAATTAATTATGTCATAAAAATAGCATTTGTAAAATGTGATCAATGTCGCTGCTGAGTCAAGATCACCCCAAGTAGCTTGCTAATGCAGATACCTCTGCTTCACTTTAGACCCATTACATCAGTAGTCCCCCTGGTAAAGCCAACCAGAAAAGTGCTTGTCTGCTCCAGGTCCAAGTCCATATGAATTTAACCTTCAGAAAATGGTATCTAGAAGAATAAGAAACAAAAGATCTGTTCTTAGGAACAAAAACACTTGTGAAGCTGCTCACACTCACCCATGTAAGGCTTGGTGCCAGCTACGGTGGTGATCCTAGTCTCCTTGGGCAACAGAGCAGCAATGTTGAAGTCTGTGATATGCACATGCCCTGTGGGGAGAAGAAGACCAGGATAATGTTAAATTCCTTCAACTAGAAGAATAGCCACCCATCTAATTGAAAAGATCTGGATGCTTAGCCTGTTAGTTCTGGTAAGCTAGCAGCAACTGAGTATAGGCAATAAAAGCTCCCTGATTACATCCACAAGGACAATGAGGTTTTAAACCAGCATGTCTGCAGCAGCCAGAACATGATATGCAGCCATTAGTTCTTGACTATAAACTTATAGCCCAACCTCAGACTGTGTGAAATTTGGTAGATGAGTTCATGCTCCGGCAATTCTTCTGGGTGTTATTGTCTGCTAACACCAGTCTAGATTGCCTGTCCTATATACCATATAGGCAATAGCCAGGGCCTCTGACAACATCACAATTCCCATAATCTTTTATGGAATTATTTAAAAACTACAAGTAAATTTACAACTTGCTGGTACAGGTAAGGATACACTTTTTGTTGTTGTTGCTAGTCTCTTTGTTTTTCTAAGATCCCATATGTATGAGGGAGGCAGACAAGGCAGGTTGCATTCAGTGACCTCTAACAAAGTGAATGCTATTAGGGAACAAGAGGTAAAATTCAGAATATTATTTAAAGGGATTGGGGGCTAGGAGATATGATTTGTGTCCAGACCTCTGCCCCTGACAGGTAGTAGACATTAACTCCTTTGTCTACATTGAGCCTAAATTTCCCTATATTAAAAAATAATGAGTAGATTAGAGACATCTAGGGACTCTGAGTTGTGAAACACAGTGGTAAACTGGTCTCCTTGGGCTGTAACACACAGTAATCAAATGTGTGTAGCATTTAAGTTTGGTAGGAAATACACTTTACATAAAGTTCCAGGGTTTCTGCATTTACAGCTGGAAGAAAGAAATGGGCATTGCAGGAAACTCAAGTCAACCTGTATGTTAGCTGTTGGCACAACAGTTATGTGCCTTCCTAAGAGCTGGATAGTGCTGACATCCCCATCTACATGTGCCTGCTGCTTTGATGAGGTGGGGTTAGAAAAGGAAATACCACTTCATTCTCCCTCTCAGTCCTTCCTTCTCTTCACACCAAACTTCACAGTCTAATTCTGGTCGCATCCAGCCCATGAAGGAAAACTCCAAATCTCTTCATAAACATGGTTCTATTTTGTGCAGAAAATATTTTCTTTTTGTTTGCATGGCATTTTCATAAGGTAAAGCAGCACTGGACAAAATGAAAATTCAAGTATTCTTGGCCAAATCACATCAATGAAAAATTTCACTAGCTTTCTTTAACATAGTGCAAACCAGTTTGATTTGCACTTTTTACTTCTATGTCTTCATGGTTCATGCTCCAAATATTTCACAGCTTTGGAATTTGGTGCATATTAGGTGTGTCTGAAATTATTCCTGTCATAAGCCTGTTCTCTGGAATCAGGATGGGTGGCTTTAAGTCTACTCCTCATCCCTAACCAGCTATGTCACCTTGAAAGTCACCTGTACTCTATGACTGTAGTCTTCTTACTAGATGAGGTTATGGGAAAATTAAAGACAGCAGTGACTGTGGCCGACTTAGCCCAGGGTAGGGAAAAGTGGCCAGCCTAAGAAACCCACCCTGGCTCTGAGACCAGTAGAAAAAAATCCACCCTAGCCCTGAACCCAGAGCTAGTGAAAGAAACACACCCTGGATCTCAGACCTGAGCCAGTGAAAGAAATACTTTATCCCTGAACCCAAAATCAAAAAGAAATGTGCCCTGACTCTGAAACCAGCACCAAAAATACATACTTTGGACCTAGAATCAGAGCCAGTGAAAGAAATGTGACTTGGCCCTGAAATTAGAGCCCCAGAGCCCAAAAGAGCCAGTGAAAGAAACACACTTTGGCCCTGAAAACAAAAACCAAATGAGGGTTAGAGAGAGAGAGAGAGAGAGAGAGAGAGAGAGAGAGAGAGAGAGAGAGAGAGAGAGAGAGAGAGAGAGAGAAAGTGGGGAGGAGGAGATTTGACCTGTCCCCACTCTGGATGTCTCCCGAGAAAGCCCTGCCCCCCAAGAAGTCATACATAAGCCCTGAGCCCACAGCCCTTTCCCCATTGTTTCTCCCACCCCTGGCTGAGGCAGCCACACTCTCCCGGATCCTTCCCTCCCAATAAATCTCTTGAATGAGGTTTGGGTGAAGATCTTCTTTGGCCAAAGCAGCAGCAGAGGAGCCTGAATGGAGATCAGCTGAGGAAGCGAAGCTGGAACACTCTCACGGCCCAGAGGATCTTCCTTGGCTGGGCAGAGTTGTTATATTCCCTGAACAGAGACATTATCGGGGAGAAGCAAAACCTTTGCCCGCCATTGTTGCAACTTTGCCTGGGGGTCCCTCCTCCGTTGCTGGAGCAAAGTGCTATTACTGGAGAAGCCTATCACAGTGAAATCCTAGTAAGCTGTTACCTGTGCTTGGTTACTGTGGCCCATGGCGTTCATTGGCTCCCGACTGCCTGAATACTATCCATTGAGCTGTAACACTCAGTATTCATTGGCTTCCAAATGCCTGAATACTTTTCCATTCAAGCTGCGGCACTCATTATGCCTGGGCTCCTGACTGCCAGGATCTGTTTCCATCTGGGATGCACTGAGATGCACAAATACCTACATCCAGCACTTGTCAGAGCACCAGAATTGTTCACAATCATTTTCAGAAACTAAGGTAATTTGAAAAGCCTGTGTGCCTGTGTCACACTCTCCTCCAACTACAACTGAACTGACAGGAAAACCAGACATCTGCACTGGACACAAAACAAAACAAAAACCTCCCAAAGACAGTTATGAGCAGTCAGGCATGGAAACCTTTCATAAAACCGGAGGAGGTTTTCCATAATCAGTATAATATTGCCTAGACTCATGTTGAAGCAGATTTTGAAGGATGCTTTGGATACGCCCAGTTTCTGAAGTCTGTTCTCTGGACCAGGAGCATCCATGTCATGTCATTCAGAAACTTGTAAGAAATGTAAAACTTTGAGCTCTTCCATATTTCCAGATCAGAAACACTAAGGTCCATGTCCCAACATTTAAAGCAGCCCTTCAGGTGACCCTGATGTCACAGAGAGTTTGACATCATTGTTTTGAAAGAAGACCTGGCTCAGTGGAATAGTGAGACTGTTCCACAAAACCACATAGTAAGCATGGCAGAGACTGGCCAAGAAAAGACAAACTCAGTCAACACTGACTGTCTTTCTTCTTAATTTGGCTGAATGGATGATGAATATCCATTAATATCTGCATATAATTCTTTAAGTTTTCACAATGCTGTCCCAGCCTGTCTTAGTGAAGTGGTCCCTATTGTACCCGTGACTGATTTATAGATAAGTTCATAGGACCCAGAATGGGCAGAATTGAGGTTAAGATCTAGAGATAGATTTAGGATCTAGATGTCATTGCTTTAGTGACACTTTGGTCCAGATTCAAAATTCCTCAAAATGCTGTGTGTTCTGTCACAAAACCAAAGGGCTGAGCAACTTGAAACATATAGTTTTTGATTGATTCAGACATTTCCTCTGCCAGGATATGGAGAAAATATCTGAGGCCTGTAGGGTAAAAAGGCCAGCCAAAGAAATACATCCTGACCCTCAAAGCAGAGACAGTGAAAGATCCCACCCTGGATCTGAGACCTGAGCCAGTGAAAGAAACATATTTTGACCCTAAAACCAGAGCTGAATCTGGCATCAAAAATAGACCAATCCCTGAGAAGAAAACCAACCAATCCTTGAGCACAGAAATCTAGACAATCAGAGCTCAGAGGTCAAAATCTGACCAATCACCACCCTGAAAATCTTCTCCCTGGACAACTCTGCCCCCATGAAGCCCTATATAAACCCCATGTCTGCATGCCTGCTGCCCTTTCCCACCGCTTTCTCCCCTCCCAAGCTGAGCACCTCTCCTGAATTTTTTCCTCCCAGTTAATGTCTTGAATGAGATTTGGAATGATGACCTGCTCCTCCTCCTCCTGCTCCTCCTCTTCTTCTTTCTCCTACTTCTTCTTACACTGGAGCAACAAGGGAGCCTGTGTGCCTGAGGGAAGTAAAGCTGTAACACTCTCACTGAAGGAACCTTTCGCTAACAGCAGAGTTGTTACACTGAGAAAGTAGAGCAGAAGGAACTGTAACAACTTCTCTGGAAAAGCCTTCTCCTGCTGGAGCCGAGCTGTTAATACTGGGGAAGTGTTTTTCTGAAGCAAGGCTGTAAGCTGCTACCTATGCTTACTGTGACCTGTGGTATTCATTGGCTCCTGACTGCCTGAATACCGTTCCATTTAAGCTGTAACACTCAGTATTCCTGGGCTGCCAACTGCCAGGATCTCTTTCCATCTGAGCTGCACTAACACCTACAAGACCTAAGATTTAAAGGAGCTCTAGCTGGTATTATAACAACTTCCCAGTGCCATAGGCAATGCTGAGCTCAGTTCCCATAGGTGCCTTTGTGCTGAGCTCACCCTGCCAGCTCTCTCCTGGGCTGTGAGACTGACCTTCAAGGCTGGGTTAGAGGGATGGGTTCACTGTGATACTAATGGAAGGAATCAGGACTTTCCTTGAGAGTGAGGGGATTTTATACCTTTTTTCACAACCCAGGGCTCCAAGCAACACCTGGAATAAAGTTCTCACATAGAAATACTAGATTCATTGTCTTTGTTTTGGTGTTGTAGGATGTTGGTGTAAAGTTTTCCTGTACAAGACTAAGGACTTCCTGATCTTAACACCTGGAGGAAGAGTTTCCACTTTGGGCAGCGTGATAACCTCAACTCATCTTACAGGACTATTGTCCTTATCTATATTCTCCCTCACTGTGGATGTTCTCAGTCTGAGGCCCCTTTCATCAACACATCCCTCTCGGACACCACATATAATCAGGTAGCAATGATCACAACTGTTAAAACATCCATGCTTGCAAATGTTTACAGTATGTGCAATAAATGCACTTTTCCTGTGATGCCAGCTATTCTCAGCTGTAGCTAAGACATGGTCCTCATTATCTGGGGTCATATGTACTGTCATAAATTTTGAATAGGACACTTTCTTGCTTTTTTTCAGCATGTGTTAGTACTCTTCATGGAGGAAACTGGTAAGATAAGGGGCTCTGTTCTTTCTCACTCTCAAGAATCCATTCTTACCTCTCTCTCTTATGACTACAGATATTAAGAAGCTAAGTTATGTATAATTTTATAATTTGTAAATTCTTTGATATGCCTGGCAGACATTATTGTTCCTCTGGATATAGCATTTGTTCCTCACTAACTTAAGTTTTTAGACATAGTGGAAATGATAGAATTGGATTGACCACTTCAACTGGTAGGATGTGAAAATATGTATCAGGATGGTGTGCTATGATTCATCCCTGACCTGATGCCATATTGGCTCTGAATTTTTATAAGTGAAATATCTGAGGAGAACAGTAATTTGAGTGCTCAAAATGAAAAACATATTTTATGTCAAATGCTGAGTCATAAGAGATATTCATTCACACCGCGGGAAGAGTCTCCATCTTGTATGAACTTACATAAATGCCACTACATGCTGGTGAATATGAACAATATGAATCATTAGACTAAAACAAAGCTCAATTCTGTTACCGAGCACAGATGAATTAAGATAGAAGGCACGGGATGCATACAATGCTCATTTGGAAGAATGAGCACAGGAGCATGGAAGAAAAATTACACAGCTGCCCTTCTCAGATGCAAATATTTCCATGCCGGGGTGAAATGCTGAAAATGCAGTGGCAGAGGTCAGTGAGCTCTTAGATTCAGCTCTAAGAGGAACATGGGAAATCAGATCAGATCCTGCTCGAAAGGACAAGCACCGGTTTGTGGTTCAGCTGGTTCTCATAAGAACAACCACATCAGAAGCCCGGAAGGGACAGGCTCGGGAGGATAATCACATAGAAGCAGCTAATTTCAGGTCATAAACAATATCAAAATCCTAAATTTTTTGTGATCTAAATGAAAATGACTCCAAAGCAATTATTTTCTCTAGAAACGGACACCTAGAATAGGGTTTTCAGAACAGACCCCAGATTTTCACTTTGAACGCTTCTATCTCATTCAGTCTTTTATTATTAGCAATAATCCTGAAGGTCAGTTCAGAACAGGAATATAATATAGTTCTTGTGGCTGTTATTGTTCATTGTTTAAAACCAAAATCTTGAGAGTGGAATGGGGCTGGAGATTTCCCATCATCTGAGACACTGGAACTTGCCCTCAGGAATGCCGGGAAGACAGCTTCCACATTCCAAGCCACAATGCCCTAATCTGAATGAAATGCCAAGAACAGTGACCTCAGACATCTTCATAGATTAAGATAGATGGGATGGACACCACAAGTAGAGTTACTTGAAGATTAAGTTTAAATGACCTTGTTTAAACCCAAGATTCAACAAGAAAGAAGAATCTTTAGTACATCACATCTGGAAAGCCAAAGTAATTCTCTGGAGGAAGACTAATAATAGCTTAACTTTCATAGATTCTATCTATAGAGATCGGAGCTATATCAGATAAATGCTGCTGTACACAAAGCCACATAGAACATCAACACAGTCCTTGTCTAGCTTTGAAAGCTTATACAATCTCATGAAAGTCACACTCTCATTTGGTTCTAAATGGTTTCACTTCATTTATTTGTTTGTTTTTTATGGCTGACATTGCATCACACATTGTCAGTATTGCATCAGTGCTTATAATAATCCCAAGATATAAGTATTCTTGTTTTCTGAGAAACAGAGGCACAGAGAATGGGCAACTTGACCAAATCCTGAGAGCTAGTGAGTAGTACCTGAGTTTTAAAGCAATCTAGCTATGGCAATAATACTGTAAATAACACTATAATCAGTCTTTCACAAGAGTAGGCTCTCTGTGGGGCTAAACTTGAAAACTGATTCACTCACTTCCTTCCTAATCTATTTCTATCAAATTTCCAAGAAAAAAATAATGAGGAAGAGGAGGATGACAAAGAGGAATTAGAATGGGTGCATGTGAAAAACAGCATGATCAAGCATGTCCTAAGAACCAGGATTGAAACTAGAGTAAAAAATATTTCTATTGGCAAGGGCTGTATGTCTCCTCAGAGTCTTTACAGATGATGAAGTGATGGATATTCTTGCCTAAGAGCATCTGTCTGTCACAAAAAGTAAGAGGTAGACCAAAGGCGTGTTCTGTTTGGCCAGCCATGTTTTCCAGAAAGCTTGTTGGCATGGAGTTGCTTTTTGTACTAATAAAAGGGTAGCTGGCGCAGGCTGCATTTCTCCCCAGCTATAAAGATTTATAGAGTATATTTAAACCAGACATGGGAGGATCATGCTTCCCATAGAAGGCCGGAAGAGATGGTATTTTCATGAAGGTCACCTTCAGGCTAAGCCTCAGCACTGTTCACATTTCTGAGATTCAGAAATGTGTTCCAAAATGTCAGAAGCTGTAACTGTAAAGAATTAAGACATTGGAAGGAAGTGGGGGGAAAAAAATCTCTTCAGACAGTCCATAAATAAATAATGACTTCGTGCTTTGAGATTAGGGGCCATGTACAAAGGTGTTTCTTAGCTCTCTGAGCCTAGGTAGGGCTGAAAAAAAAAGTCAACTTTCAGTTCAAAAAGGTAAATAAATAGTAAGGAATGGATGGGACTTGCCGTTTCACTTCTAATTGTAAATCCCGCTTATCAAAGTAAAAAAAATAAGGATCTTCACAGACTCTGGTCTGTGTTACAAGAAGTCGTCTAATGTGGAACAAAGCTGAAACTGCCATTGTGAAGTCAGGCAAGTGAAACTGAGCAACCTGGGACTCTACATGGCTTGAGTCACACACACCACTCACCTTTCCACTGGCAAGGGCTATATGTCTCCTCAGTGTCTTTACAGATGATGAAGTGCTCAGTAACACAGGACCTGCTCTACCTGGATCAATCTGCCTACACTCCCCGCAGTACAATAAAGTGAGTTGCTCTTGAACCATCCTATAGCAATACCTATTTCCACATGAACATGTTGTAAAATATAGCAATAAATGAGGGAAGAAGAGAAACTAGCCTTTGTACTGGCTGGTTTTGTGTGTTAACTTGACACAATCTATGGTCTTCTGAGAGGAAGGAGCCTCAGTTGAGGAAATACCACAATGAGACACAGTTGTAAGGCATTTCCTCAATTAGTGATTGATGGAGAAGGACCCAGCCTATTGTGGGTGGGGCCATCCCTGGGCTGGTGGTCCCGGATTCTATAAGAAAGGAAGCTGGGCAAGCCAGGAAAAGCAAACCAATAAGCAGTACCTGTCCATTGACTCTGCCTTACGTTCGGCATCCAGGTTTCTGTGCTGTTTGAGTTTCCGTCCTTCAGTGATGAACAGCAATGTGGAAGTGTAATCTGAACAACTCCTTTCTTCCCCAACTTGCTTTTGGCCATGGTGTTATATTACAGCAATAGAACTAAGACAGCCATCTACTTCAGCCTGGCTTGGGATTCATGTACATTGAGGTAACTATGTTCTCTAAGTGAGCTTTTAGCTACAACCCTCTTCTATCTTATGCTTGTGCAAGATTGAATGTGCATATGATTAAAATCAGATGCATTGTGGGGAGAAATTCCTATTAAAGAAAGGCTTACATCACTCAATCCTGTCAATCAAAATAGAAAGACCTACCTCTTAACAATCAACCTTTTCTCTTGGACCAAATAAAAATGAAGCCTCCAAACATATCTGGGGCTCTCAGACACAGTAGCTGTAGTAGGCTACTGCTTCTTTGCAGGGTATTCACTACCACCTTTAAATGAAATAAATCTTAAAACACTTACTACCCACAGTACCCACTAGAAGTACTCTCCCATTTACACCAAGCAAGCCCTACAGCATTCCCTGATGTAGTACCACTAAATTCAAAGAGACATTTCTAAGTGTTGATAAGAGGGCTGAGGAGGTGTCTCCATAGTTGGGAGCACTTGCTGCTCTTCCAGAGGACCCAGGTTTGACTAGCAGCACTCCCATGATGGGTCAAGGCAATCAAGGATTAGAGTTCCAGGGGATCCTATGCTGGCCTCTGCTGTTATTGCACACACAAGGTGCACAGATATACACGCAGGAAAAACACTTATACACATAAAATAGAAAATATTACTACATGTTAAGAAACCATGCATATTCATTATGTTGGAAAAATCTTTTATTTATCCTGTGTACTAGTGCTATAGGCATTTACTCTCACCTTTATGGTCACTGCCAGTTTTCACTATCAATTTTATATCTGGGCCCAATAATACTAATTTTACTGACTATTTTTCTTTACGATCACTTATTTTCTTAACTGAAAAAATAAACACAGGATTTTATATGCTGCATGAATCCTAATTGGTTTTCTAATAAAAATCTGGAGTCAGATATTGGGGTAAAGGGAAAAGATCAGAGAAGCAAATGAACAAGCCACTAGAGAAATTTCTCACCCCTGCTGAATCTTCAGGTGGAAAAGGGAAGATCCTGTCTCCAGGAATCCTCAGACTGAATGCCTCTAAAAGGAGGAAGGGAGTGAAGAGCCAAACTCCTGTCTCCTCCCCTCTTATATTCCGTTCTCAGCCCAGCCATATTACTTCCTGTTTCAATCTTCCTAGTGCGGGCCTAAGATGTGTTCTATTTCTCTTTTAGACTGGATTAATCTCTTGTAGCCCAGGGTGGCCTTGAACTCACAGAGATCTTCCTTCCTCTGCCTTCTGGGTGCTGAGATCAAAGATGTGGGCCACCACTACCTGGCTTTTATGGCTAATTCTGTGGCTGGCTCTGCCCTCTGATCTTCAGGCAAGTTTTATTTCTTAGGGGATATAAAGTATCACCACACTGGTATCTCTAATATGTAGAAGGCATTTGCCTTCATGAAATGTAAACTATGAAAGGATACATTAAAAAAATTATCTCAGTTATTTGGTGGACACTATTACCTGACAAATGGTCTATGTTCAGATTATCTCTGTCTTTTATTGAGAGATTCTTATGAAAAACTAGTCTTAAAACAACCAGACAGTTTTCTGTAAGAGATGTAGAACTGGAAAAAAATAAAGGATGACTTTCTCATTCTGTTACCTCAATGTTATTTAAGAGTCTATTATTGGATTATTACATTGCTATAAAGTTTTTATATCTAGTCTGTCCTACACAGATGTAAAATTTATATATAATACATGTGTATTGTATATAATATGTAACATATATATGCCAACTGAATCAAGCTAGGGTGATCACTGTGTTGTGTCATATAGGTGAACACAAGTAAATCATTTACTTACCATGTTCATCAAGTAAAATATTGTCAGGTTTCATATCCCTAGGTGAGGAAATAAGAAAAAGATAAAGTTGTTCATAATAAAACAAACAGAACCATATGGTAAAAGCAAAAATGCTCAATAGATCCTATTTAGGGTTGAAACATTGTACTTGTATTTCATCCCATTATCACAGAATCTGAGGTGGTTAGCATTAACTGTTCATTAGAAAACTAAAGATCCAGCCAAGGTCACAGATCAACAAATAGAAAAATTGGGCTCTGAACCTGGGCTTTTCTCATTCACAAAGACTCTTAGTTGCTATAACATGAAAGTATTGGTCAACAAGGATTTATGGAATGTTTTCATTGATGTATAGTAGCATAAGTAATATTAATCATTATATTCCTGTGGAACCCCAGTTACTCATGATTTAATGCCTTAAATTGCTTAATTGCTGTACTTGGGGTAGTAAAAGAGACACATCATCTATGAGTTAGTGTATAACATGATAACTGTAATTATTACATATTGCATTGTGTAGTAGAAATTTGATAAGTTGGTCAATTTTAGACATGCTCAACTCAAAGCTAAAAAGGTAATTGCATGAGAAAGCAATGACAATCAGCTTGATAGCAATATTCATTTTATTATGAATATATTTATCAAGGTATCATATTGTATACCTTTAAAATATACCTTTGCTATTAGAAATGAAAAACAAGACCAAAAAGATGGTGTGGGGAAGGACCACACCAATCTCTTCCAATCAGGGGAGTTTTGTGATGACAAATGTGAAGACTGATGGGGACAGTGTTTTCATGAAATGATTACTCTGGGAAGTTCTCCTCAGTCAGAGACTAGCACTGTAGTTCATAATAGCCCCAAATTCTCTATGCTCGGATTTTAACCACCTTTCCCTAATGTGCTGTTAAAACACTTCTTCCTGGATTCACAAAAGCCATTAGGAAGGAAGGAAAGTCTAAAATGGGTTTGGGAACACATTGTCAGCTTGGTCAAGTGGCTTTTATGTTGTCAAAATAAAAATAAAAATGACCTTAGCTTTTCACAGACCAAGGCTGGACATTATCTTTTCTTGAAAAAATTAATAAGCTTTCAAAAAAATCTTTCCTATAACAGAAGTCAGTACATGCTACATCTAGCATCAGGGGGCATAAAATAAATTGTGACTCCTAAAAATTTCCTTTTATGTCTTAGGCATGTTAAATTCATCCTGGATTCATAGAAGGTTCACCTTTCTGTGGCAGGATTCTTTTCTGTGATACAGGGTACAATTTACTAAAAAGGTAGTGTCATAGGACTTCAAATTGCAGGTTTCTGTGGCAAATCACTGTTGAATTATTGCAGACATGTCTCCAAATCCTTTGTTTGAAGAATTAGTAAGTCCAAACTTACACATGTCATAGAAGCTATTGCAATATCTGGTTCTGTGCTCCAGCCATGTGCACATGTAGGATCCTCTAATGTACTCCCTGCAGACCCTTGTCTACATATTACTGTGCATGTTGTTCTTTAGCCTCAGTCAGACCCTCTGACCCCCACTCTGAGACACAGCAAATTCATCCTGGGCATCAGAGATTTCACTTTCTGCAGGAAATCTTCAATGACTTTCCAATGCTGGACCAAATGTTTTGATGTGGTTTTGACTGCCCTGTAACATTTACCACAGTTATGTGCAACTCTTCTTCAAACTTAGGCTCATGATTTCCTTGATGGCAGGGATGGTTGGTTTCTTGGACAGCATGTAAGTCATGGTCTGTGGTGGTCACTAAAGGAAACCTAGGGAAATTCTGGCACATGAGAAGGTGGATCCAACAGTACAGGCCAGTTGCTACTATACATCACAAAAGTTTTCTTTAACAGGAAGCTAGGTTAAACCAGACATCAGGCTCTTTCTGCCATTTTTAGATTATATTCAGTTGGCATCATTGTATCCCAGGAAAGTAAGAGGCCCAGGTAGAAAACAGTTGGGTATGGTAAGACTAGTATCAAAATCTCTTAGCCTGTATTTATGAGGATTCATTATAGAAATGAATCAGCACAGATTTCACATTTTGTGAGTTTACTATTAAGTACTTGAGTTCCATAATTTTTGGACTTTCTTATCTTTTTGTCCACTAGGTTTCCCGGAACCCATCTTGAAACTTAGAGAATAATAGAGTGTAATCGGAGAGATGAATAATTGGTTGAAATTTGCTTTCTTACTTCAATCTTATATTTCTTCTCCCGGTATTTATCTACTTAGATAAGTCACTGTGCTCAGAGAATAAGGAGAGAGATGAGACCTTGTTCCTTCAGGGATGGGGAGGATGAGAAAGACACAGAAGGAACCAAACCAGAAAGGTATAAAATGATAAAGGGTCTTGTTCGTCATAATATCAATGAGAGATTATGAGGAAATCTAATAAAAGTGTGGATTTTAAAGTAATAAAATAAGTTACATAAGCTTAGAATCTAACTACACAGTTCTTGCAAACTATAATGAGGTAACTTCTAAGTCAGTATGGAAAAAAATTACAGTATAATTTTTTTAAAAAAAGGTTTATTCATGTACCAGAAGAAAGAAACTCAGAAAATAATATTAAAATTACTGCTAGAAAAAGTTGAGTTTTCTAGTTCTGAATTTCAACTTTATTTTCTTTTTTCAGAAACACTTCAATATCCTAAAGTAAGCCAGAATAAGAAACCATACTTCCTAAGATGATCATTTGATTTATATCTGGTTTAGCTGAGTAGTCAAAAGTACTGGTTATGTTTGAGGTTCCCCCAGAAGCTTGGAGCAGGGAGGACTTTCTAATACAGTTCAGACCTAAGCCATCAGACTCTGTGTCTGTCTAGAACTATTGGGATTTTCTCCAACATTCTAAAGAACAGCCAAATTCAGAAGGTTCAGCACAGAAGCAGCAACAACCAGAAGTTGAAGATGTGAAGGAAACTTACACACTGCTGGAAGAACATACATGAGTCTGGCCACTGTAGGAATCAGGATTAGGGTCTACAAAAGACCTGTGACTAAGGAGACACAGCTATATTCTCCACAAAATAGAATAGAAATAATATTGCGGGTTCATATCCAACTAAGTGTCAGTGTGCCAGGCAATGCTGTGACACTTGCCCCCGATGAGGTCATTTCACATTTTAATCATTTCTCAAATCCTTCACACCCTCACCTCTTGCTGCTTCTCAATAGATGGCCATAAATTGTCACTTTAAAAAGATCAGAGATCCACCTATTTTTTGATTTACCATCAGCTATGGGATACTAGCTCTTCTGTGGGACTTGGAGTCCTGTCTTTTTTCCTTTCATACATTCCTTTGCTCAATGAAGCCACCTCCACCCATTGCTACATCTTACTCTTTTCTTAATGATGACACTCTGGAATTGAATGTTGACAGGTGAAATTGAATGGCATCTGATACTTTTATCTACAATGACTTATCAAACTTCCATCTCCCTGGGCCCTTGAGATTACTCTTGTCAGAAACATTGATTCCCCTCATTGTGCCAAATCCAATCAACCCAAAGTTCCTTTCTTCGTGACACAATTTGATTTCATGGCTTAGAAAATAACAGGTTAACTATTTACTGGGTTTCTTCTACCACAGAAATCCCTCCTCAGCCTCCTTTGATAACACCTTCTTTGTTGAATCGCTAAATGCTAGGCTTAAAAAGGTTTAAGTCTATGCAGAACTACATCCCACTAAATGACTGCATTTACTCTTATGATTTTAAATAGTATTTACATGCCAAATTATTATGCATATGAAGCACATTTCTAGTCTTTACCCTAGAATTACAGATAAGTACACAAATTTGCTTATCTCATGGTGTCAGCCATTTACGATACATGAAAAATACAGAATTTCTTGAACAGAGCCTTCTCTGTCTATCTTTAACCTTCATATAACATTAAAATGATCCCAGAATTTTTTACCCCAGTATCTTGCCCCATGGTTTCCCCATGTTAAAAGTGAGTCTTGAACTAACTCTAACGTTTCCTTTTAAAATTCCTAACATCAATTGCTTAGCAACTCCTGATAAATCTACTTTTAAAATAGAATTGCTGGAAATAGCATGGGGATCTCTCAGAATGCAAAGTCTAAAAATACCACATGATATAGCAACTTTATTTCTTAGGTGTTTAGCCCAAAGGTTTGAATGGGAATTTGCATAGGAATTTGTGTGCCTATGCCCAAAGCATGTTACTATTCACAACGGCTAAAAGGCCAAAGCAACCCAGCTGTCTATTGATATATGAAAAGACAAAATATATTTACAATGGAATATATTTTAAAAACGATGGACTTAAAAAAGACACTGTGGTGAGGGAAATAAGTCAGACACAAAAGAGCCATTAGTGCATGATTCCAGCTATATGCGCTACGTAGAGAAGCCATATGTGGTGATATATTTTATATTTGATAAAATAAGCCTAGGATGTCAGAGAACAGAATCACCCACAGTCAAGCCATGAGGGTCAGAGAGTGGTGACTTACACCTTTAATCTTACCACAGGAAGTGACTAGGTGACCTATGCCTTTAATCTCATCACTCAGGAGACAGAGATCTTTTTGTATTTCTGTGAGTTCAAGGCCTAATAACCAAACAGAAGTAGCTCTCAAATGCACATAAAGAGAGGACATAAAGTAGTTCCTGTGGGTGTTAGTAGACAGAGACTGATGGTTTATCATTGAAAAGTACAGAGTTCCAACTTGGGTCAACGAGAAAGCTCTGAAGATGTGAGGTGGCTATGGTTTCAAACTATGTCCAAACATTCACTGTATTTTGTCATTGAAATGATCCAGGTTTATATCTTATACAATTTAAATATCAATAGATGTGTTATTTGTGGAATTAATATTCTGCTGCTGCAAAATCACTTCTCCATCAGATACTGCAATTTTTTCTTTCTTCCCTCCTTTTCTTGCTTCCCTCCTTTCTACTGAAAATCCATTATCCTCTTAGCATCCAGCAAGATGTATCCCATTTCATGTGCCTTTTAGCTTGTGCTCCCACTGCACAGTGATACCACTTCTGCAGCATGATATACACAGCCTTGTACTGGTGCAGGTCAGACTCGACCACAGGTCTTGCTTTCTCCAGCTCCCTAGCCTCCTTCCCTGACCCCCCCATAGCCCCCTATGCTCACAGTCCCAATTCCCCCCTCCACTTCCATGGATGGAGAGCATGGTGCATTCCTCCACTCCATTCCAAGGTTAGTATCTATCCTACTGTTAGCAAAATACTGTCACCAATAGTTGTTTCATTGTTGATCTGCTTACTACTTCTTCTATCTTTTCTTCTATAAGGAAGAAAGGTCTCTGAGAAAAGAATGTCTTATTTAATGCTGAATCCACTGGGACCCATAAAAGTGCCCAGAACAGAGTAAAGTGTTTTAGTAAATATTCATCATAAAAATCATGCATGAGCTAGGCAGTGGTAGTGCATGCCTTTGATCCCAGCACTCAGGAGGCAGAAACAGGCAGATCTCTGTGAGTTTGAAGCCAGCCTGGTTTACAGAGTGAGTTCCAGGATAGGCAGAGCTGCAGAGAGAAACCCTCCAAAAAATATGCATGAGTCCTGATACTAAACTCAGTAACATTAAGCAAAAACACAAAAGCTCCTAATAGGTCTTTAATGGCAGTCACACTGCATTCTCTGTCTGCCAGCTGCAATCCTAACCCCTTTTAGTAAGTGTTTGAGCATGCATCAGAGTGAGAGATGACAGGCTGAGCTCTGTGTAGTGATAGTATATGACTTTAGACAGGGGTTTTGAATTTGGAGAATAATCAAGTTCAAGTCTAGGGACATACATGTTCTATGGCACGTCTCTGTTGCATTTTGGCTTGGCAAAACCAACAAACAAAGCTGTGTCATACTGAGTCTGCTCTTTCCACCTCCAAGGATTATAAATGGCAGGGAAGAAACCCAATGCTCCCTGGGGCAGGGTCCAAGTGAAACTGATATATTGGCCAGTCTCACTTGAGTGACTTAACAAGATATTAGCAGAGTTTAATAGGCTAATTACAACCCTTCACTGCATCTCTTCTGGAGTCAAGTTGCTTACCCAGTAATCCCACACAGGGTGTGCGAAAATGGGGAATGAGGAACTCATTGTATCCCAACTCACACCAACCTCCCCAGCATCTCACAGTTTCTGACTAGGCAACACGTTTGTTTGGTTTTGGTTCTATTGTATAGCACACCCTCAGCTGGGTGATCTCCAGATTCTTGAGAGGTGAAAATTGTGTGTGTGTGTGTGTGTGTGTGCGCGCGCGTGTGCGTGTGCGTGTGTGTGTGTGTAATATATAAGATTTAGAGTATCACACAAAGGACTGTGGCCCTCAAACTCGACATATATTAAAAGCATGGGATGGTAAGATGGGAGAAAAATTATAAACAAAACATAAATTTAAACAGGAAGCAGAGTAAAATGTTTTCTGGACCAGACTATGTCCCAGACCAGATACTATGTTCTAAGATTACACTTCCCAAGCTTTGCTTACATTCCCAGATCTCTTTCTTGCTTCTCAGGTACTCTTGTTCCTGTAATTGAAGCTCTCTAAAATACTCCATCCTTCCTCGTCTGCACATAGGATCTGATCTCTGTAATGGAGCCACGGTAAGGAACAAGGTGGAGCCCTGGTGAGGAATAAAGGCTACACTGCCTGGCTTGGGCCAGCAATTAATCTTTGTCTTATCAACTCTCCGCTCCATCTGCATAACTTCAATGTCTCTTGCTGTTTGATCCAGGGGAGATGAGTTATAGAAAACATCAGCAGAGGATCATAGAACGAGACTCTGGATGCTTAGTACCACGGTGACTACTGCCAATGTTCAGTAAAGATGTTGTACATATTTCATATTCCTTTTAGGTATAATTTAACAATTTAACAATAC
Organism: Sigmodon hispidus; assembly: GCA_004025045.1. Classification (NCBI taxonomy): domain Eukaryota; kingdom Metazoa; phylum Chordata; class Mammalia; order Rodentia; family Cricetidae; genus Sigmodon; species Sigmodon hispidus. Next base: position 533,568 of record PVIH01000019.1, on the reverse strand, counting down.
TTCCTAATTCTCATTCCAACAAACACATTCATTATATAGTAAGAAAGCAGGCTCTCTTCACTATCATGATAAGATTATGAGTGTAGGGGTTTTAGGAATCTATAAAAATGTCATTTGGCATGCCTTACACAATTTGTTTCTTTTCTCATCATGTCATTCATGTTCTCAGCACCTTCTCTCTCACACATGGCTTCTCCTGGTCTGTGAATTTCTGCCCAAGTGTCCCTGACAAAATAGGTTACATACCCCCTTAACGTACAAAAGCTACATCATTAGACATGTATCCCAGGAGCCCATGCTTTGCCCGTTCACCAATACCTAAGTAGGGGACAGGAGGGCACAGATGGTGAAGGACACTCGGGGAAAACCCATTAAACTTCAGTAGAAATTGTTTGGGGAACTAACAGAAACATTAAGTCAAGAAACAGGAAAGAACCTCTTCACAGTCCCACATTGCCAATGCTGGCATGAAGCACGGTGATGCCTTAAGCTGTACCACAGATGTCACTAAGGCTTGAAAGGACCCAGCTAAAAGCTATGCATAAGTGCAGAGGCCAGCAGAGAGGCCAGTCTGCCCTCCAATGTCTTTGAGCCCTGATCGTTTGTGATTCACCTGTCTTGTTCTAAAAGGACCCCCCGACAGTTCGTTCTTGTGCCCGATTCATCCACACAATAAATCAGCAAAGCTGGTCAGCAATCGATAATCTCCTAATATTCTCAATATCACTCAGTAACTGGAGGGAGCGGTTAAGTCACATGCCTTTTCTTCACTGACTAGCCTAGCTAATTTAAGTAGGAAGGTAGCTAGGCTCCCTAAAGACAAAGTGAACTGGTAGTTTCTGTCTATGCTGATGACAAAGGCTTCCATGGTCAAAGAGAAAGCTGGCCATGACTGATTAGCAGTTCCTGATATGAACACATAAAGGATGTTTGGGGACAATCACCAAAACCTTCTGGACCTGTCCTACCTTCTAAGCAATGACAGAGCTCCTAGTTGAGGTCATTTTCCTATGCCATGGTATCTGAGTAATAAACATCTGTTCACAAGTGTCTTTCATGTCTCAGAATGTCTCTGTGCTATAGATGTCACTGCATTTAGACAAATGAAAGGGAGGTAGCTTAAAGAATGACATTACTCATCTAAGATCACCAGACAAGACCTGATGACAGAGCAACCACAACCACAGACTGATGGCAATCTGACATCCATTTGGGATCTTATCCCTTCCTAAGGAAAGAAAGGGCTGTTTTTATACCCTCAGAGGTTGAGTTCAGCTCAAGTTGACTTACAGCAAGTATATTTTTGGTCATATTTTCCTATTGTACATTTATAGATTTTGTATATATATATATTCTACTTAGTGATGCATTGCTAAAGATCAGATGTTGTGTGAATGCAGTTTAAGATATGTTAGCCTCTAAAGCCATGTCCCCTGAGCTCTGACATCAAGCCCCATTTAAAGCAAGATCCTGCTTCTGAATCCCCGTCCTCTCCTTGGTTTCTCCTGAGAGCTCTCCCCTCCCTCTCTTGTTCCTTTCTCTTTCTTCTTGCCTTCTCTGCTATTATAATGATAAACTTTCTGTTAATCATAACCATACTCATCTGACAATAAAGCTCTTTTCTACATTGAAATGGCTTCAAGTGTCTCCTGCTCTCTTCTGCTGCCTCCTTCTGCATTCCCACATGCATCCATTGAAATCTGCTGCCAGGTAAATGGGTAAATGCAAACCACACCAAAATACACACAGAATCCTACCAATGTTGATATCGAAAAGGGAAAGCCTAGTGAAAGTTGGCTCTGCTTAGTTATCACTCCAGCCTTCCCATGTCATAATGTGATCTCTCCCATTCCATGCATCCCTGCCTTTGTGGTGATACATGGCAGGGATGCATGGAATGGGAGAGATCACATGATGATATCTCTGACATAAGATGTCTGCCCCAGATGCAGGGCCATAAGAGTGCTATAGTGTTTGGACTTTCAGTCTCAACAAGTATAAGATAAAACCTATTCCTTTATAAGTACCAGTTACAACTATTTTGGTTTAGCAATGAAAAATAGATCAATACCACATCTAAGTCTATTTCATTTTTTAAAAGTTTTCAGTTTCTTATTGTAAAGAAAAATATTAGTGAAGATTAGATGCATTTATTCTGATGGCACAGGTTCTCAGCAGTGAGGAGTACAGATACTTCAGCATGAGAAGTGTGCCTGTACTGTACACAATAGTCCTAGTAATAAGAGTTTTAAAAATTGCAATCCCTGGAAACAATGCTTGATTCTCCTTCAGGGCTTAGCATAAGTCAATACTCACTTGTTATCATTAGCACCTTTCATTCAGATTCACCCTCATGGAAACCCACATGTATCAACCAACAGAGGCCTTGGCCAACTCACACATCCACTGAGAGCACAGTGGACTCTCAACTCCATCGGGTTAAGGTAAAGACATCCTAGCCTGGGGAAGGGAAAGTATCTAGAAATAAGGGGAGGCCGAAGTGAATAATGTCTATTACTAATAGAGAAGCCAGTATTAAATGTCTTTTAAAATAAGGTGGTGGAGAAGAGTATTCAATTAGAAAGAAGGAGTAATCTCCTGTACTTCAACTCCAGAACCAAAGACACCCTCTTTAGCAGAAGGAAAAATAAACTTGTCATTTGAAAATGAAGCAGATTAACTCTCCAGATGCCAAGAGAATTAAACATAAAACAAAGCTAGAACATCTGTATCTTTCCACAGAAGGCTGCAACTCCAAGAGCCTGGGGATGACAAAATTTGTATGTCAAGCACACGCCTTGTATAGGAAACAAGTCACAGAATACAACCAGCTGGTCCATGCCCTGAGCTGTTTTGTTTTACTGTCCTATAAAGCATACAAGGTTATAATGAAATGTCTGCATCAATTATGTATCATTTGCCTGAAAATCATGCTAAGTGTTTCTCTCATATTATTTCAATTACTTCCTCCCTTTCTCCACCAAATACCTGATGAAAAACCATATTATTATTTTGACCTGAAAGGTAGTGATACTGAATTCAGGAGAGACTGGGAAATTGTCTGAGTCCTATAGTATTTGAAGTGCAGAGTACAGCCAGAATTAGAACGTTGGCTATGTAAACCCAGACCCTCATTTTGAGTAGATGAAGATATGCAATGTTAAAACTGCAGACATGTGAGTGATGTGTTCACAGAAAGAGAGAACCAAATATCAGAACAGTAGGGTGGATAGCAGAAGAGACTTTAGGATAGTGAAAATTAAAGGCAGAGAACAGCTGCTTGGGCTGATCTCCAGCGAACAGGACTGCACCGATGCAAATTGCTTAAATGAGCAAAATGGCAATTCAGGCTGATTGGTCAGGTCCTGTATTAATCACTGCCTTGTTTATTTATTTTTGCTCTTTTTTTTTAAAACTTTATTTATTTATTTATTTGCCTTGGTGTTTGCCTGGAACTGGAACTACAGACAGTTGTTAGCTGCCATGTGGGTGCTGGGAATCGAACCCAGGTCCTCTGGAAGAGCAGAAGGTGCTCTTAACCACTGAGCCATCTCTCCAGCCCCCTTATTTTTGCTCTTTTTTAAGCTATTGACAATAATCTTACTTCTCTGGCTTATGCAGGGAATGTGAGGATGCATAGCTTTGACTGCTACCAGCTGGGATATGCTCTTGTGCAATGAACTGGGATATGTGCTCTGCTTTTGATCTGGAAGGCTGCTCTGTGACCATAGCAGAGAGAGAAAAATGGCCCTGAAACCATGTAATCATGTCTGAGCATGATGAAAATGCACCAGGCAATTCCACTAAGCCAACTGTGAAATGGTGGTTGTGTCTTTACCACTTACACACCTGGACCACTCTCTTCCCACAGTTTCTAGATTTAAAACTCTCAAGACGAACAGTCGGTTGCTGCTCTATTTTCTGGCAGGACCCAATTCTAAGTAATACTCAGACCCTCCTTAAGCCCTTCCTCATATTTTCTAAGATTCATGCAGTTCCCTGCATCTGCAGCTTTTCCTTTTGCAACAAATGCCAACAAGTCTAATGGGTTTAAATTACAGATGTGCTTGATATGTTCCTGGTGATCTGAGCAGGTAAGAATCGGTTATAAACACTTCAGCAAGACGATGCATCCAGGCCCCTGTGCTGATTCCATAATGGTACCGAAACACAACTTTGAATTCTATATTGCTACTCTGTCTCATTAGCAATTTGCTGGTTTCTGATCTCAGAACATTTGCTACAGCTTTTGACCTCGTTTATAGCTCTAGGGTCAAAAGAAGCTGAACCCAGTCAGCACCAACTGGGTTTCTCCATTTTTATTAGGGAAGCCAACATTTTTTTTTCCTGAAGAAGTCACCAGCAGTACTGACTTATACCTGTATAGAAGTGTGGATATTGGGAACATAGTGTGATTGACAAAGCCCACGCACTGAGCACTAACCTGAGTTCTTGCTACCAAGTTTGAGCTATCTTACCAAGAAAGAAGGGAGATTTCTACATAACCAGGCAGTTTGAAATGTCAGTGATACCAAATTGTCTGAGGATTAACCACAGCCTGGTTATGTTTGACACTGAAAGAGTTAATAAATCTCCTCTTGTCTGTTTCTTTCAATGAAATCTGGTATATAGTGATCATTGATTGAGCAATAGAAAGTTCTAGAAGATTAAGTTGTACAGAAGGACAGTGTAATAGATTTAAGTAGAGTAGTGTTATATATGTGTGTGTGTTATATTTGCAAATATTTAGTGATTAGAATCACATGCTCACGAAGTTCAAAGAATGGAGACTAGTGGAATGGTTACGGGTATAATCCTCTGATGGATCTCTTCTGGTCCAAGAGTTATCACTGGGTTGCTGCTCTTAGGGATATCAGGCAAGCACACTCTAGCATTTTTAAACAGTACTGAGATAAAGAACTTCCCTTCCTTAATGACTGAAGGAAGTAGTGATGTCAGGCAAAGTTCTATGAGAAAGCATCTAATCTTTGTTGGAAACACTCCATCATGTTTTCCCTTTAAGTTATCGAAGTTGTTAGACACACTGCTTGATGGACAGCTGCCAGACCCTTCTCTTGTGCCCAGCTGCCTAGAGTGAGGTGCTGTCAATCACAATGCCCCTTGTATGACAATCAGCTGGCTTGTGATCATGGCAGCTTGGCTGCTTTGAATGCTTTCTGAACCTTCTGAGGAAATTCCACTCCAGCTGTAGAGCCCACAGCAACTGTCAGCATCTGCACTGCCCATCACACACACAAACACATGCAAAATTTTACCCAAGAATTGAATCTGTACTTTATTCAGAGAGCTGCAATCTGGGAAGTCAGAATGAAATCTGATCTCTCCCTCATTAGCATTTTCATACAGAACCCGAACAAAGGCAGCAAATCAATTCAATCACTTCTGCCCAGGTGGGTCTTGTCTCTGAAACTACCCACTCCCCAGCCATGGCATTGCAGTGGGAGGGTTGACATACACTGAGGCCACTGAGTCTTACACCCCTCCTGAGCCATCTGGATAGCATTTTTAAGGCTAATTCACAGAAAATATATCTCTGTCTGCAGGAATGTGCAGGTTCCATCCTTCAAAATGAAGCATAGATGTGCTGACTAGTGACCCACCACAGACAACTGCAGCAGAGGCAATGACTTCCATTGGGGAAGGCCTTTCTCTAGTCACAATTGCCCCAGACATCTGGCAGTATCTCTGGCAGATGTCATTCAAGCCATAACAAATGTCAGTGTCCTCTAAGTGAACCTGTGCAGTCACTCCCAATGATCCTTCCCATCTAGCTGCTGTCTCCAAGGAGGCTAGCTTGACTCAGCAGCCTCTGATAAGCTATTGACTATGATGCAGAACTACAGTCTGTTGTCTGTCCCTCTCCTGTTCTGACTACATAAACATCCTATGTCAGCCTTCTTTGGCCAGTCAGGAAAGTCGGCCTCTTTACTAACAACCTCCCTGGACTATGGCACTAGGTCACATTTTTTTCTTTTACTTTTTTTGTGGTCTTTATAATGGATACAGTGGACTGAGCTGGTTACACTAAGAATAGATGAAATTGTCAGGCTTCCAGTCCCAGGCACTGAATAGCAATAGCTATAAGGCAGCCTGAGAGTTGACTTATGGGGCTCTAAGCACTGGAAAGTGCTGGAACCTTAAGCTTTCAGAACATCCAGGAACTCGGAGACAGCTGAGGAATTCCAGAGATTTGCCAGAAGCAAAAGCTTTGGAGAATATGAATGCTACTGATAGGGGCCTGTCGAGATGTGAGGGGCTATAATGTGCTCAATGGAAGAAGTGCAGGTCCCAGCCCCTGGAAGAGTTCCAGAGATACCAAAGGCTAAGAGTATAGGGCTTGATCCTGAGAGTCTGAAAGCAATAATGGTATTATTGGCTGTTCCTGGGCTACTGTAAGTCAACACATGAAACAATAAGCCTTTACTTGGATTTCTACAGCTGCTTGCTGGCTTTGAAAGCAGAAGCCCTAAGACATTATTTCTGAAGGCATAGAGCCGTAGCTTCTGTTTTGAAAGCACTTGTGAAGGTACTTGTGAATTGTGTGCCTAGATCTGGAAGTGGTTGGCATTGAAAGCTGCAGCTACGAACCTTTACTTTTCAAGATTTGGAGTTTTGGGTCTCTGGAATTAAAAGTCACTCTGTAAGCCTTGGATTCTAAAAATTGTTAGGTTTTCAACCCTACCAGAAGCTGCCCTTTGCCTGTTCATTATTTCCATCTTATTGGCGTGAAAGGGCCCTCATGTGTTTGTGACAGGATGATGAAGCTGTTTGTACAGACTAAGCCTCATACAGGCTTTATTGTGTCGCATAGTGCTTGACTATATATGCATATGTATATTTTATAAAAATATAAAGATGTGTAATAATTAACAGGCTTTATCTACAGAAATATATAACTAATATACACATTGGACCTAAAATACTAGATATATTAATTCACAGTCACATGATAGCAATAGTCTTCATAACAAATGGTTCAATCCAGCCCTGGATATTTCCAGCTTCACTTGAGGTAGGAGTCAGAAATGTGGACTTTGTGGTCAGATGACTCCCGTTCAAATCTCAAATGTGTAACTTTCTAGTTCTGGGACCATAGGTAAATGTGATCACCTTCCTCCATGCATTCTTCACTCTCTTAATAGTTACTGTAGTTTTCACTTGGCTATTTAAACGGACACAATTCCACATCCTCTGAGGGCACCTACTCTATGCTGACTCTAGGCGTAAGCTAAGAAATGTCTTGTCATGTGACTCCAGTTACCAGACCAGGGATGGACTGATGACCTCAATATGAGCCACTCAGTGGGAAGGAGAATAATGAGAGGCAACAAAAGCTCCTTTGGTATCCTGAGGGAAGCTTCTCGGAAGAATGTTAATCACTGGATTCAGAAGAGTTAGCATGGAATATAGGAACTTTCTTAGCATTACATGGAGAAGAAGGCTGAGGATATAAGGTCAAGAGCAGATAAGATAAAAAAGCTGCTCGGTCAATGCTGCTGCTGTAATGTTAGCTAAGTAATCTACAGATAGATAATAATTACATTTGGATTTTCCAGTTGTATAAGATAATACTTATTTCATTATTTGAAGCAATGTGAGTTTATGTCTACTATTATTTAAGATCTAAACTCATGTACATAATAGAATGAAGGACAATGAGCTCTACTTCATAAAGCTGTCAACTAAATGATGCATGCAAATCTCTTACTACAGAACCTCACACTGTTCAGCTAAATTTCATAAAATGCTCAACAAATAATTAGCAAGTGTCCAGTGTAGGAAGAGCTAGGTCAAGAGACACTGATGACAAACTGTCAAGAGATGAACAGCTGTTTTCAATGTTTGTTCAACCATTGTGATATCATAATGGTGACAGGTTTCACTTGTTACACATGGAAACTCTGGCTAAACTCCATACTAAGTATACTTACGTATAGGCCAGGCATGGTAGCCATACCTTTAATCCTAGTATTTAGAGACAGAGGCAGGCAGATCTCTGAGTTTGAGTCCAGCCTGGTCTACAAAGCTAGTTCTAGGACAGTCAGGAGTATACAGGGAAACCCTGTCTTGAAACAAAACAAAAATAAATAAAGTATACTTGGGTCTATATGATTCTCCCAAACCCTTATGTTGCACCCATGACAAAGTCTGGTGGTACACAGTCATGCTCATGTGATTCCAAGCTGCCTATGACCACTGTCACTCAACGTGGCCGAAGTGATATGTTAAGGCAAAAATTCTGAGTTCCTTAAAGTATAATACATTTGCTAGTTTGGCTTCATAGAAAGTGTGTCTGTCTTGTATCTTTAGGATAAGAAGGTGAGTAGGTCAGCTCGTGGGTTCTTTCTTACTGTGTAAGAGACCAGCTAGCAAGGACTCTCTAATTCCTCCCATCCTTATTGACCACACATTGTAAAGTGAAAATCAAGTTCAAGTGTGTGGCCTCTCCTGCTTGCTCTGCCTTTTCCCTAAACACAAATATAAAGCAGGGCTATGCCAGCATGCTTGTTTGAATGTAGTAATGACATAGCCTCTGCTCATCCTTGTTGCCTCACTCCTCACATGCCCTCTGTTTGTCTGGCTACCCTTGCTACCAGTGCTGTCAACATTCCAGGTCGCCTGTGAGCATAGTGTTAAATCAGCTGACACCTCCCAGAACTGTGCCTATTCAAACTGTCATTTACTGTGAAGTATTAAATACAATATGTAACTTACACAGTTTCCTCAATATTTAGGTCCTTGTTGGTTGTGGCACCTCATTAGCTGTAATCTTTAAGAAGAAAAAGAAGACAATGAGGAGGAGGAGGAGAAGAAGGAGAGGAGAAGGAGGAGGAGGAGGAGGAGGAGGAGGAGGAGGAGGAGGAGGAAGAAGAAGAAGAAGAAGAAGAAGAAGAAGAAGAAGAAGAAGAAGTTTCCTCCACTCCCAAAATTCCACTTCCAGCTATGGGCCTGACATACATATAAGCAAGCAGTACTGTTTAGTATTAAATGATTAAACCTGAAAGAGTGAAGCTTATAGAACGTATTTCAATGTATGCTAAACTAAATGAAGTTGTATTTAATGCAGCTTACAGGTTATATATTAATGAAACTCCTAGCCTTATTGCAATTGTTAAAAGTTCAGCCCAGCCTAGTTAAATGTTAATCTGTAAATGAGCATTCTCTTGCCTTTTCCATGGTGGGCAGGTAGGTGGTACATTTTAAAGGCCTGTTGCAATTATGTGATGCATGATACCAGGAGGGCAGATTTTCCTGTTTTCACGGTGTGTAACTCATGCTCATTCATTATTTGATAGCATGGGAGCAGGTGCTGAACAGAACAAGGCAACATAATATCCATATTACTGCACTGTGTTTTGTTTCTAGGGCTTAAGTAGCCACTCTGATACAGCAGTTAGGAAAAGAAAGCATTTGCAAGGACTTGTGGTCTACAAAAGATAAGATTTAATTAGACAAAGAGGAGGGGTCTTTTCTTAAGCACCCCACAGAAGATGTTAACCTGAAACCTAATACTTTGCAGTTCAATAAATAACAACTGTTGTCAATACACAGAAAAAAGAAAGAATAAAAAAAAGAAAGGCAAATCTCAAACAAAACACATATAGTGAGTAATAAAATCATCTACAGTTACATTTAGACTTTTAATTTTCCTAGACTGAACATACTTTTATGGTAAATGAGGAAAAAAATAAAACCTCCTTCACAGATACATACAAGCCAAGTAAGACCCCTTCAACCTCAGAAATCAGATGAAAATGCCATAGATAGCTGAAATATCTCACCAAACTTGAAAAATAAAAGCAAGAAGAAGTAGATCTGAGCAGGAGAGAACTGCATGCTCTTGTGGTGTCCATGTGATTGCAGGCTGCTGCTAGAAGTGACTGTCTTTTAGTTCTGGAGGCTGGAGACTGAGGTTTAAGGATTGGTAGATCCAGCTTCCATAGAGACCATCCTCTCTTGCCTCTTCTACCATCTTCTGGCATGTAGCTAACCTATTGTTCTTTGGTTCTGTGTCTCCATCCTTCATCTTTCTGTGGCCATCATTGTGTGAGAGTGTGTGTGTACATGTGAGTGTGTGTGTGTGTGTGTGTGTGTGTGCACACGCGCGCGCACGTCCCTACATCTAAATAACCTCTTTTTATAAAGCTACCAGTCATTTTTGAACAGGACCCATCTGAATGCTCTTATTTTAATTTGATTATTTCTATAAAGATTCTGCTTCCCAAGAGGTTGCATTTTGAGGCACTAGGGGTTTAGACTTGAATGTATCTTTTATGTGAAGTAAGCTAGTTAGGTTTGGGGGCGTTTTTGTTTTGTTTTGGTTTGGTTTGGTTTTTTGTCAACTTAGCACAAACTAGAATCACTTAGGAAGAAGAAACCTAAACTTAGGAATTACCTCTCTCTACTTGGCCTGTAGACAAATCTATGTGCATTTTCTTGATTGCTGAGTGATGTGGAAGAGCCCAGACCACTGTGTGCAATGCTATCCCTAGGCATGTGATCCTAAGCTGTATAAGAATGCTGAATGAGCAGGCCAGAAGGAGTAGACCATTAAGCAATACTCCTCCATGCATGGTCTCTGCTTCAGTTCCTGCCACTAGGTTTCTGCCTTGAGTTCCTGTACTGACTTTCCTCAGTGAAGAATTGCTAACCGGAGTGTTACAAGATGAAACAAACCTTATCCACTCTGAGTTGGTTATGGTCATGGAGTTTATCACAACAACAGTAATTAAACTAGGAGGGAGAAAACAAAATAATACACAATAGACACAGCCACAATCATCTTGTAATTGGCTAAGTAGTGCTACACAGCTCATGTAACCTGTGTGTCAGTTATCTTCATAAGGATGAAACTAAGAAAGCCTATAGTTAGAGCAGTAACATTCTTATTATTCTGTTTGTTTGTTTGTTGTTTGTCTCAGGGCTGAGGAGTGAACCACAGCTATCTATAAGTAAAGCAAGAACTCTACCACTCTCCTCTGAGCATCTCCCAGTTGAATTTAGTTTCCATCCACCAACTGTACATGGCCAAGTTACTTAACTCTGCTGAAGTATTTTTGACAGTCAAATGGGGCACATTTGTACAGCATGCTAACTATCGTAGGGCAAGGTCTGGCATGCGTATAATAAATAACTCTTATTAAGTCATTAAAGTGATGACGTATGTACTATGTACTATAAATTAATTGAGCAAAAAGGCTGGAGAACTAAAAGAAGTAAACACATTCAGAAAAGAGAAAAAATATCTCACCAGGTAACTCATTCCTAAGAGCTTCAAAGCTGACCTGTCACTGAGTTAGCATATTCATTCATTAGGTACCAACCTGTTACTTAATGATTAGCACCAAAACTATTATTTTTTGCTTATGAATTATCACCTCAAGAAGATAAAATATGACTGCTGAGATACTAGAGTGAGTGTAAATTAGATGCCAAGGTGACCTCCTGGCCTAGATCTCTGCCTGCAATAAGCTAAGGGGCCTTCACGGCAAACAAGTATGGTTTTGGTTCACAGTTGAATTGCAAACAAGAACTTGCCTGGTAAATGTGCTAAGAGCTGTTTGCTTTACTTCTGTGCCACATGCTTGTCAGGCAGTTCATTTCAGTCACATGGCTTTCTTTGAGGATAGTGTATGTGTGGCAGAGAGCAGAAAAAGTACAAGCTTACACTTAAAGACCAGCCCACTGAGGCAAAGAGGAAGCCACCATAGAGACTTATGCATGATGGAATCACTTCTGATTCCTGTCAATCCTATCTCCTTTTCCTTAACAGAGAAGTTTAGGCTCTGCCTAAAGTTAGCAAGGAAACTGGCATTGGTATGTGGCACAGTACACTTCTTCAGGAGAGAAGCAGCAAATAGACATTATGATTTCTTTCATGATTCCCCGCCTTTTGCTTATGTTCTTGAGTAAACAAGTTCTATCCCTTGCTTCTACCCAACATTGTTTTGGGACTATTGAGGTTATGGAATAGAATATTAAACATTGGTATTTGAAGATATAAATGCTGTCCCACTAGTCAGCTCATTCCAGACTCTAGGTATTCTTGTTAAATTTGACAAAGTAAGCTGCCATGAATCCTTCAATTTCAAGAGGGATGAATTTTATTAACTTCCTGTCTGAATTCATCCAGCCATTCTTGAAAGAGGATCCAGTTCTGTCCAATAAGGCAGAAGCTTCTCAGAAACTCCAGTTGTGTCCACATTCCAAAACAAGGTAACTGGGAACTAATAAATGTGGAATAAATCAATGGCTCATTTTCTACAAAGGATAGCAAACAAATAAGTCACAGAATCTCTTCTCCTGTAGCCAAAAAATAGGAATCTACAGATCAAATTAAAATTTGCTTTGAAAGACATTATCCATTGTAAATTTACCTCATACAATCGCCCAAGAGTCACACATGCATGCTGTCTTCATTCATATGTTTATGCTGAATTATCCAGCAACTCTCTACTTGGATTACTATGCCAAATGTTGGTGATTAAACATGGGCAAAAACTTTCCTACACATATGTAGTTACATTTAGAAGTGAGAGCAAGCATTATATGAATAGCATTGTGCCTCAGAAACCTCAATTAGAAGAATAACCATGACCACTGGGAAGATGTAACTGAGCATGAGTGATGGTGGCCTAGACCATGAAAGATTCACAGAGCTTATAATCATTACAATACATGCTTTCAAATTTAAAAGCCTTTTGTATCTGTAAATCATTTTTTGTGATCAATTGTTATCAATGCTACAACAGAGAGTTCATCTATCTCACCCCTGGAGATTCACCTCTGCAGTATTGTCTGGTAACCACACACTCTGACGGTGTCCTTGACTATTTAGACCAGAGTCATCGTCCCCAAGTTTTTAGTTCATCGTCAAGGCATTGCTTCTGAGATGGATGACAGAAGCTTCTTAAAAGTTGATAGATCAGTTTGAAAGGTTGACAAGGGAGGATTAATTTCTATCTGCATCTTACTTCAGAAGGAAGCTGGCTGCCTTTATTGGTCCCTACGCCCCTCACACCATAACAAAGAAGACAAAGGTAATAAATGAAAACACATCCCCACTTCTTCTTGATAATCAAAACTTTTCTATTACTCCCTGCTCAATATTTCCTTTATTGATGGGAGATAAAATTTCACAATTTTCTCTATTGTGCTGTGATTAATTCTATGAACTGCCTAATAGGATGTTTATCTCATTTCTGTAGGAATTTGGAAAACGGTGAGTTATAACTTCATTAGAGTGAGGTTATTTTTATTAGGAGAAAAATGCAATCAACTATCTACTGTAATCTGAGGTGACTTACTATTAACTGTCTTATATAGCTCATCTCCATAGCCTAAATTCATAATGGAGTAGACTTCAACATCCGACAGGAGAATAACTTCCAATCCTTCTCGGCCTACAATAATTAGTTTCCATCAGATTATTCATTGGAGGAACTGCAGCATTCTAATCAAATACTCCTCTTCTCACAGGAATTATAATGAATTTGGGCTCTCTTATTTTTAATAGAAGCAACTATTCACTTTTTTCACATTTTAAAGCCTTCACTTACTAGCTTAAAGTAAATAAGGGGATATTAAAATAGGATCTGCCATATTTTGGAAACTAAAGCCAGTTTTCAATCTGTGAGAACAGTAAAACATTTGAATTTCTTGACTAACAAGAAACTTGTCTAAAATCAAAATTAAGGTTATTATGCAACTCTGCCTTTATCAACTGCGTCAAAGAAAGCTCTGGAAATTGATGAAAATTAGCTCAATATTTTGCATATTATTTGAAAATTCAAGAATTCTATCAATAAAATCGGACCCATTTATATCCCATGTGAAGTTTATGACAAAAGAATGAGGTGCAGTGGCACACACAATTAGCAGGGATGTCATTATAAGACCAAAATTAAAACAGCCCATTCTGTATTTTCTCAGATAGAACTCTCTCTCTCTCTCTCTCTCTCTCTCTCTCTCTCTCTTTCTCTCTCTCTCTCTCTCTCTCTCTCTCTCTCTCTCTCTCTCTCTCTCTCGTGTGTGTGTGTGTGTGTGTGTGTATAGACTAGTTTTATGTCAACTTAACACAAGCTAGAGTCATCAGAGAGGAAGGAACCTCAACTGAGAAAGTGCCTTCATAAGACTGGGCTGCCAGCAAACCTGTAGTGCATTCTCTTAATTAGTGATTGATGGCTTGATGGCCCAGTTCATTATGTGTGGGCCACTGCTGGACTGGTCCTGGAATTAAAGACATGAGTTATCACTCTCTGACCCTCAATGCTTGAATGTGGGTGGTTCTATTTTCTGATATTCCAGGCTGATTTTGTTAATTATACAATATATCATCACAAGCACCTCTCCATGGCCTCTGCATCAGTTTCTGCCTCTTGGTTTCTTCCCTGCTTGACTTCTTATCCTGACTTTTTTGTTGATGAACTGTGATGTGTAAATGTAAACCAATTAAACTCTTTCCTATTCAACTTTGGGTCATGGTATTTCATCATAGCAATCATAACCCTAACTAAGACCATGTATTCATGTGGCGTTATGTACTCATATGGACACATGTACTAGTTGAAGTAACAGATTGAAATTAGGCATTTTCTTCAATTACTCTGTACCTGATGGTTTGAGACAGGTCTCTCACTGAACCTGGAACTGAACAATTCAATTCAGAAAGCTTGTCAATGATCTCCAGGGGTTACCAGTTCCCACTTACTGAGATTCTAGATGTGTGCATTTTTTATATGAGTGCTGGTGATCCAAACTTATATCCTCATTGTTTTGTAGCAAGCATCCTACTGACTGAGCCATTTTCCCACCCCCAGAATAAAGACTTTCATTTATTCAGCCCTGGTTGTGTGGTCTTGTGTATTCCAGTCTTTCTAATAAACTTAGTTTCTGGTTCTAAATTACCCTCTGACCTGGTGGCTTCAGTGTGCCATCTTTGCCTGTGCAAATGAAATATGGCAGCTTGCAGACAGATGGCTATGTTCAACTGACTCCATGCTCTTTTCTGGCTCCAGCAACTCTCAACCTCATGGAAAATAGTGTGGTCAAGAGCGTTTCCTCAGTCTGATGCTTACTAACAGTGAAATGTGGGGGTAAGATCCTTAAGTTTTTAAGGAGGAGTTTCAATGGTAAAATGGGGATAATAATGACACCAGTCTCCTGTAAGTAGAGGAAGACCTGATTTACAAGTTCTTAGAAGAGTCCCTGGACTAGAAGCCACTGGTAAATGGTAGGCTGACACTACTCTGATTCCATGCATACTCACTGAGAATATAGGATCATTTTGAATCATATGCTATGTCTGGAGGCAAAACATGGGTTGACTGTAAACATAGACGTTCTGTATTTTATAGCTACTGTTCCATGTAATTGGTTACTGCTCACTAGGACAAATCTATGATGGCCCATCTATTCTTTTTCATTCACACATTCCATGTCTTGGAATTCAGAATGTGAGCTTTCTAGTTCAATATTCTGAGTAGCTGAAAGATTATTTATTCTGTTATCTTAGCATCAATCAAATGGAGCATTTATTTTATTGATTCTTTTGAAGGAAGTTATATTTTCTGAAGAGCTTATATTAAAAATTATATTTTTAATTTGAATTAATCCATACCCCCCATGTTATATATCACTAAACATGCTGGGAAATAGCTGAACCTTCAAGAAGAATAAATATTTGTTGTAAAAGATGAAGAAGGAGATTTTATAATGAGATTCCTAGCACTCAGAAACCCAAATTGTTTCTGAATTCATCTCTCAACTTTATGCTCCACATGAATCCCATTCTCAGAACAATACTATTACTATCTACCATTTAATTTTTTTTAAGACAGAGGAATATTCCTTAGTTAACCATATATCTGGTTTGCAAAGTCATTTGACACCACTTCAAGATGATAACACATTGAATTGGCATCTGGCATTTTTAATAGTTAAAAGACTAAAGTGTCCATTTGGTCAATTGTCACAAAAGAACTTTAACACTAGTAATATGTCTTTATAGAACATATAAGAGTTTGGACTATCCTCTCAGCATTGTTATTTTTTGAGATTAAAATATAATTATATTATTTTTCCTACCCTTTCTTACTTTCAATCTTTCTTATGTACCCCAATTTGCTCTCAAATTTATGGCCTCATTTTCTTTAATTGTTATTACACAAATATCTATTTATGTGTGCATATGTAGTTCTAAATATGTAGACACAGACTGCTCAGTCTGTATGGTGTTACTTCTATGTATACAGTTTCAAGGATGAGTACTTGGTATTGGATAGCCAATTGGGGCTCTTCTCTGGGAAGGCTGTTTTTTCTGCTATGAGTTTCCTTTATTAGGTCTTTCTTTAGGGTTGAGACCTATGAGATCCCCTCCTTCATGCTAGCATGTCAATTGATGTTCTATGCTCAGGACTTTGTAGAAAGCTATGTCCAATGTTATTGTTTTTAATAGCACCCTATTTAACTTTCAGAAGCACACTGTTCTAATCATGAATAATGTAACCTAGCATAAAGATGATGGAAGACTGAAATGTTTGGCTTTAATGTGCTATGCATTCTTGATCATGTGTTTGTGTGGATATATCTGTGTGGAGGTATATGTATATATTAGTGCAGTGTTTTTGAAGGTCAAAGGTATCAGACATGCTTGGAGCTAGAGTTAAAAGGGGTTGTGACATTCCTGACTTGGGTGCTGGGAATCGATCTCAGGGTCTTTAAGTGTTCTTACCTACTGAGGTATTTCTCCAGCTCTAATGCTCCATATTTTAAATTTGCTACTATCATTTGCTTATAATTAGTCATTTGCACGACTTAGCCAGCATCTATTCCTTCATAGTTATGTCAAATAATGGCAAGACAATGGAAAGCTAAGCAGACATATCTTTATTCCTGGAGTAGACAAACAGAAATGAATTAAGCAATTGCCTATCAATAAGTGTCAGAGCTTTTCAGAAGTGAAAAAATGCTCCGATGACCTATAAAATACAGTGAATGGGAGGTGAGTGTGGCCCACAGGAAGCAGATACATACTTGAATTGTTCTGTGACCCAAGAACAACATGTCAGTTTGTTTCAATGCTGCATCTGGAAAGTCCACATTTTCCTTTCCATTCATTCATTTCTATATGAGATGTCTTATTGCCAACAGACCCTCTGAAAGTAGACACGAAGTAAATACTGTGGAAATGTAAAAAGCTAGGCATAGGTGGTTCCTTCCTCATGTATCACATGATTTAAGTGCCCCAAATGTAATGAGAATAGTGAGGTGTGAGGAAGAGACAGAATAGTCACCAGCTAGCAGAGAGCTCCTTCCGGTTACAGGTGAAATTCCCGCCTGATTTTCTCTTGGAATAAAGCTCTTCCCAGAAAGAGCTGCCAAAAGCCAGAAAGCCTGGTCTTCAAAACAAGATCTCCAATTACCCACACAACACCAGGTGTGTAAATTGCCTTCCGAAGTCCTGTGTGATTAACTGCTCAGCTTTCCATTTAACTATTACTTAAAGAGCACACTTCCAATACAAATAGCCTCTCCAAAGATGGAAAATTAAACAGTTCCTTCACTCTATCCACTTAAATCCAGGAAAGAAACAGAGGGTTAGTTGATGGGCCTACAAATTGTGATGGTACCTGTTCATCCACAGACTCAGAGCTGAGCCAGAAAAGTTGTAGGTAAATGCAGCAGGCAAATATGCTAGCCACCTCAGGCTGTCCTAAATGAGTCACAGCTATTCTAAACTCTTAGTCAACTCTTTAAAGCTTAGAGAGAGCATTTCTGCATTGGTTTTTATGCACTGATGTGCATTTGATGTATGTATTTCACATGTATACTTAGTGTTCTCAGTCTAACATGGTTCGCTCTCTCTCTCTCTCAAATAGAGTTTGGGAGAGTTAAATCTTGACAGTGCCAACCATTAGCAAATCTTTGCCTCATTATCTTCTCCAGTACAATGAGGACACTATGAGCAAATGGGAAGTCTTTGTTGATGCTTAAGGATTTAAAACACCAACAAAAATTCTTCCCACTGCCCAGCACAAAGTAAGTCTCAGGAAAAGTACTGAATATGATGGTTATTTGGTTATTAATAAACCTAGTTAATAATTTTATATTTATAAATTATAGTTTTCTCATAGTCTATACAAGTCTAAGAGTAGCTGCTCTCATTCTTTTTCTCTTTTATAAATGAGATATAGTATATGAAAGCATTAAAGTTAATTATTTTGCATTTGTAATGTATCCCTTCCTATTTACTGAACATATCCCTTTATAGTCTCTTAGTAATTTAAAAAAAATATTCTTTAAGTGCAGGAGACTCCTTGTTTTTGTTGCTCCTATTAGCAGTGGATACATGGGGCACTCAATATGTTGACATGACAGGAAGACATTAAACTGTTTACTCCTATGAGGAATTTTTTTTTTATCTTGCCCTGAATTCTATCTGAATTAATTAAATTTTTTAATTCTCACCTGTCACAATTTTTTTCTCTTAATATATGCATAGTTATAACCAAGTACCAATAGACATTGATAGTGATTTTTAGGCTTATCATTTATTGTGATCTTGGGCAAATTAAACTAAATATGCCACTCACCCATGGGGGCAATCAACCAACCACAAAGGGCTCCTGTAACAACTACACATTAAATGCCTTGATGAGCAAAGATTTGTTCAATGCAGCTTCTTATCTCACCCATGAATTGTCTCCTTGAACTTGACTGACCTGTGAATGATGCGCTGGCTCTGCAGGTAGTCCAGGGCCAGGGCCAATTCACAGATGAACAGCTTTACTGTATCTTCCTGAAAGTGGACATTCTGTTGCAGGTGATAACGAAGGTCCCCACCAAGTAGCAGGTCCACCACCATGAACATGTCTTCCTCATCCTGGAAGGAATACCTGGAATGATATTAGAAAAATAAATGTGGCTGGAGAGGTGGCTCAATGGGCAAAATGCTTGCATGTAAGCCTGAGGGCCTGAGTTTGGATTTCCAGCACCCAGATAAAACGATGATATGGTGGATAGTGTGAGAAACCCTGAATTGGAAGCCAGACATAAACCAAACCAAGGTTGCAGGAGGACCTCCCTCTGGCCAGCCCATCTTGCCAAAGTAATGACCTTCAGATTTGCTAAGACAACTTGTCTCAAAAGTAAGGTAGAGAAGCAATTGAAGAAAGACAATGTCAAACTTGTCCTCCAAGTATGCCTACGTGAGACTACACCTGCCTGTACATATGAACACATATGCGAAACATATACAAAAATTACAAAAAAAAAATCCTTCATCAACTACACTTACAGGACAGGGTACTAGAAACAAGTCCCACTAGGCTGCTGTCATGCTCCCATTTCTTATGAAGAAGTTACAAAACAGTAAGTTTAAGTGGCTTCTATGAAGTAAAATTCTAACAAATGATTGGATTCTCCAGGGACAAAAATGAGCTGTGAAAGAGAATAATAGCACATCGTGGAGCACAAATAAAAGAGAGAACTCTGTGGATAGGGTACAGTTTAGACTATTGAAATAACAGGTATAATGGAGAAGACTGAGTATAGGGGAAGAGAAATGGGCCAATTCTGTGATGGGAACTTATTCACAAATCTATAGACACTGGGGATCACTGGCAGGTATAATGCCAGCCAGATACCAGCTCTTCACTTGATGGAACTTGGAGCTGAGGACTGGGAGACAGCGTAAGACACAAATAACCTCACATAGGACTCCAACAGAGATACGGGGATTTGTTTATATGCACAGAGCCTTGATAAAGATGTTCTTCTTCAGTGGGAATTTGTTTTGTTGTGATCATGGCTCAGACATGCTTTATTGTTACAAGAGAGTTATCTAAATCAATACTGCTTTGATGTGCTGCTTCTGTTTTCCCAATGTCACTGAAATAATATCTTGAAGTTTTATTAGCATTAAAGAACTAAGTGTCTGCAAACAGTACCCAAGGAAGCATATAAATTCTCGATGATGAATTCTCTGCTCAGGACTAACTGAAGAACACTAATGACAAGACAAATTCTAAAGGGAAAGGGGGTTTATAAACAATAAGGAGTGAGAATTTTAACAAAGCATTAATCTGAGGGATGTGATGGTTGAATGAAGATTGATAGTCCCTGATGTTTACTGGTTCAATAAACAAAATTTCATATTCACAGAGAAGATGTCAGAAATGAAGCTCTTGGGGAATTAAAGCAAATTCATGGAGTCATTTTTATAATGTTGAGATGTGCACATTTGGTATTATCTTTAGGAATTCTGTATCTTCATTACCTCAGAGGGATGACTGGCTAGCTACCACTGTTTCAGGTTTAAAAGGCACCAGGAAAGCTGCTGGGTCTGGACACTTCCATTTGAAATCCTTCCAACTACACCAACACAAAGTATATTTACTGTGTTCTGGAGATCTTTCAGTGAGTGATCCTTGGGATAGCTAATATATAATCACACCCAAGGTTTATTGTACTTCAGGCTGCTCTCAGCGATGCAACAGAAAATATACTTGCTCATGGACTGGGTCGCTGACAGAGTAAGAGTAGTGAGAATAGGGACTGGGTACCAAAAGAGGAGAAAACACAGAGCCAGTCATACATATAACTAGAAGTCAGTGGAAAGCTAGCCTGTGCAGCAGACCTATTTACACTCTGCTGTTGACTGCCTTGAACTCTCATATCTGTTGACATACCAAGGGCTCTCCTCTCTTATTGTTGCACTAAACTGATATATGTAAATATTTCTTATACTAAATTCAGTGTAAACAAGCAAACATTTTCACTAAGGCTTAAGTTAAGTGATGTTTATTCAAAGAACAAACTGATGCAAGTGCCATTTGTGACAAGTTAAGCACAGTGTTCCAACATGCAGAAGATTAATTATCCAAGAGAAAAGAGGCGAAGGCAAGAGGCAACATGCCCCCCTGGCCAAGAGAAATAGAAATTTAGTAAGCTGCGAAGGCAAGTCTGACTGTTAAAAAATCATCTTCCTTCTTCTGCTCATCACATCTGAATCCTACTTCGGTTTCTTAAGTTCCAAAGGGGACAGATAAGCATTTAATATCCTGAATATATTTAATTAAAATATGCGGGCATAACATAATTTAGTGATGAACAGAATGACCAGGTTCTTAACATAATCTGACTTTTTAAAATAAAAAATGAAACCTTCTTGGTAACTCAGCCCTGTGTCACAGATGCTCATACCTGGGTTTTGTATAGCCATTGTTTTCTTTATCACAGCACAGCATAGTTCTTAGCTAGCTAGGCTAACACTAGCAAGTCTAGCCCTGATGCTTGACAAATTCAGTAGGTCCTATGTCCATTAAAACTCTCACAGGCCAATATGATGGGGGTAATTTATAAGCTGCAGTTCCTCTTTCCCAGGTGACTCTAGTTTGTACCAAGTTAAAAAAACAAAACAAACAAAAAAAATAAAGAAAAAACTCTAACCAGCACAGTTGGTATTACACCCACAAGAACAAAGAAAGGAAAAACATATGTGCATGCATATGCATGCATAGTGTACATATACTGGATATATTTTAAAAGACATAATACATACAAAATAAAAAGGAAATAAACAATGCTGATCTATACATAAATTTTATGCTTAAAACCTACTTTGTCTAAATGATGGGATTTATAAGTCATTTTTAATTTCATATTTTTTATATTTTACTTGATTTTGAAATGCAAATAAACATGAGAAAAATACTGTCTTCTACTTGTATTCAATTTTAGTTGCCTCAATGGGGAAACAAAAAAGAGATAACTGTGTGTATAAATCAAGCAAAGAACATTCACCAAATACAAACTCAATGCCCATAATTATTTTACTATATAAATATTTCTCTAAACCAAACTTTTATACAGCCCTGGGAGGTCAGGGTAGTAGAGATAGTATGGAGGGAAATAGCTAACACTAAAGACCTTTGAAAAAGTCATATGGAAACCTATTACTGTAGAAACTTCCTAAAATAGACATAGACTTATTTTTATATATAAAAGGAGTTTAAACAGAATCACTTTATAAGAAGGAAAATGCTTTGTATAGACAACATAGGCTATCAAATAAAAAGCCCAGAGTCATCTACAGGATTCCTATTTTCAAGTAAAATGTGGTTGCAGAGATCCCCCGCTTGCCTCTGTTGTATTACAGGCTATTGCCATTACCTCCAAAGCTTGATGGTAAGTTCCTATTGGTAAAGACACACCAGGAATTTGAATCATAGGGCACGGAGGAAACAAACTGATATTAACCTGAAAATTTCATCATTACTGGATAGCTCCAGAGTCCTGCAACAGTCTAAGAATTCTACTGGGAGATAAAAGTTAATCAACAATATTACCTGACTGTGAAACCTGTAAGCTACAAGAACAAATATTCTTACATGATAGGCTCAGCAGTACATCAGTGGCATCAATGTTTTGGGAATAACCAACCACTCTACAGTTGTTTTTAAGGCCTGCTATACAAGAGAAAATATATGCCTAATACTATTAATTTAGCACAAACCACATGTATGGCTAGGGAAAATGCAATACTTTAATTCTGCTAAATGGACAGAGTATTAAATTGTCCCCTAAGTGCCTGTCTTAATACACATACATGTGTGCATCTTTCACCCTTATCAATGACCTTCTGTTTTCACTGGGGTCTTTACCATTAGGGACTCATCCATCAATGTAGTTTCTTTTCCATAGATGACGATTAAAGCAGAAACCCACAACTGGTCAGCATGCATAGAATAAGAAACTGTGGAGTGCTCAGCTCTAAATGGAACATTTATATCCCTCACTTTACACAATTCACAAGGAATATAACAGCTACTGAGGGAGGAAAACTTAGTTTTCATGCAGCCTTTGAGAATCTACCATGCTCCAGTAGTTGTCCCATAGCCATGCACATGCAGGCAGCACTAAGCGGATTCAGGGACTTTGGGGAAAAAAAGGAGAAGGTAATGGAGGAATTACAGGGACAGAAACAAATGGTGGATTTGATCAAAACACAATATTCATGTATGAAATACTAAAACTGTTTTTACAAAGAACTTTTATAGAGCCTGTGGGTCTTGTATTCTATAGCTTCCATGACTGACATCTTTTATAGTCTAGCAAAAGTTTAGTTGAAGAAATCAAATCATTTTTGTCACAGCATTTCAACATACTGGATTTCTGAAAATTATATGAATGTCTTATATCTGATATGCTTCATAAATCTTTATTTTGTGAAAATGGATAGATTGACCTAAAGGGTTACTAAAATTCATGTAGTATAGGTTGCATTGTTGGGGGTAGTGCAAAGCTACTTTATAGCTGAGTCTATGCACTTTAATAAATATGCCTATAATCAATAGATCTCTCTTGTACTGTTATCTGGCACTATGCATCACTGCCTAGAGCCTAAAGTTCTTTCGAAGTGGTATAATTGAGCCCTATCATTTCTCCTTGATGTTTTAAATGCAGTGTTTTAATAAGGAAAAATGATTTGTTAAACTAGTTATGAGAAGATGTGGTTCAGATAGGAAAGATTAAAGAAGATGTTTAAAAATGATCTCTTCTTTAGCAATGATTTGTTTCCTAATATCTTCCCAAAGCAACAATACAGTTTTCAAAAGGGTCCCAATAAGCTCATAGGTTTGGTGTTTTCTTTCCTATTGTTATTTTGTGTGTAATGTTCCTTCTTGGAACTGGGGAGATATAATCAAGCAATGACGCAGACATATGATCAAGTAGGCTTCCATACTTTTATGATATAAAAGCATATTTCTAGCTGTCTTGTATAATTCCTATCGTAGACAAATGTGGCTGTTGGAAGGGTTTTCCCTACCTCCCTTCTTCTCTCTTATTCTCTCTTTCTGTCCTCTTTCCCCTCATCCACTCCTCCCCTTTTCTCCCTCTCCCCATTGCCTCCCCACACAAATATAATGGACATGTGCAGACTCAAGTCTAATCTACAATAAACACATATTAACTTTTATAATGGAAGTAAGTCCTTCTCCATCATGAAGATGCTGGTTTGTAATGGCAGACATGTGTTAGGTTAGCTCTATCCCATCAGATGCATATACCACTGTCAGGATGGCAGCATCATCACTTACCAAAGCATCAATGAAAATTCTGTATGCCACTTTTATTCCTACTGTTTGTTATAGTGTTCTCAACTGATTAAACACAGTTAAGTTCTTGCCACAAACTGGATAGAGTTAGCACATTATGAGAAGAACAGCATTTTTGATGAATTGTCACACCATTTTCCACAGTGGCTGCACCACTTTACATCTTCATCCACAAGGGCAATAGCTCCAGTTTTCCTACATTGTTTACAGCATTTATTACATTTTGCTTTTTAAAACTATAGTCATTCCAATGCACAGAAAGTAGTGTCTCACTATGGCTGTGATTAGCAATTTTGCAATGTTTATTCATGTTGTACATCTGCTCAAATACCTATTGGCTACTCACCATTTTGGAGAAAACCCTCTATCTAGATTCTTTATCTGCTTTTTAAATGACATTTTCCCTTTTTAAAAATTTTTTTTTAAATAAGAGTATCCTCCTCTTGTCAGTTATATAATTTATAAACTGTCTATTTTATCTCACTTTATGTGGGGTCATTTGGCTTCTTGATTGTAGCTTTAGGAATTTTTTAAAAAATAATAGTGTTGAGTGTGTCTTTTAAAATATTTTAGCACACATTCTTTGTATGTCATTCTTAAAAAGCAGCTAATGTATGAGCTTGAAGAACTACTCTTATATTTTTACAAAAGTTTGTATATGTAGCTTATATTTTTTTTGGGGGGATAAGCGATATTTTATTTTTGCTTCTTTAACAAAAGAAAGCACAGCCAAATGCATGTATTTAAGGTTACTTTCCAGTTCTGAATTGAAGTGTCTTATTTACTGAGTTTTCATTTTCTTTTTATTATTATTATTATGAACAAAGAAGTCACACTTTCTATCCTTGTATATCCTTTTTCAAGGTCCGTTCCCCTAACCCTAACCCTAACCCTAACCCTAACCCTAACCCACCACATCAGGTCATTCTTTCTTCTCCACAACCCCTATCCCCTCCCTGGGCAGGCAGCAGGCAGTCCCATGGTCCCACTGTCCCAATATTGCTTAGTTCAGTCTCCACTCCTGGCAGATCCAGTTTTCTCCCCCCTCCCTCAAGAGTGAGTCAGGTGTTCCTTTAGGTGGAGTGGGATCCAAGAAGTCAGTCCAGGGTGTTTCTGATCCCAAGCTGTTCAGTGGTTGTGGTTTGCAGCTTGGGCATGCTTGGCTTTTTTCTTGTATGTTTGTTTGTTTGTTTAGAGACCACTAATGAGCGAGTACATCCCCTGATTATCTTTCTGAGTTTGTGATACCTTGCTCAGGAGGATATTCTCCAAGTCCATCCATTTGCCTGCAAATTTTAGGATATCAATTTTTCTTACTGCTGAGTAGTACTCCATTGTGTAGATGTACCACAGTTTGTTAATCCATTATAGCTCATATTTATATCCATCATCTATTTTAGTTTACTTTATGTGTGGTATAAGGCAGAGTGTAGTTCCATTCTTTTGCTTTACGATGCCCAATTATCTCACTACCATTTGCTGAATTATCTATGTTTTTCACTACTGGATTATCCTGACACTTCAGTTAATAGTAACAATTAATGTGAAGAGATCTTCAATAATATGCTATGTATATTCTTAGTGCCTGCTGTCCTATTGATTCTGTAGTTGTGTGGTACATTTTGAGATAGGGAAGTACAAACCTGTAACACTGTTCTTTTTGTTCAAGATTGTTTCAGTTAGTTCTTGGATTAAAACAAAAAATCTCAGATCTCTTGAATTTTTATAAGAGTTCTTCCTTCCTTCCTTCCTTCCTTTCTTCCTCTTTCTTCCTCTTTCTTTCTCTCTTTCCTTCCTTCTTTCTTTCTTTCATTTGTTTCCATCAAGGTCTCTTTCACTATGTAGTCTTGGCTGGCCTGGAGTTCATTATGTAGACCAGGCTGGCCTCAAACTCATATAGATCTACTTGCTTAACTTCCTGGGAGCTGGGAATAAAAAGTTGGCACCCTTCCCCATTAGCATGTCTATTGGTGTCATCCTTATTCAGCTCATGATTAGCAAGCCATGTAGGTGAGAGTTCCTGGATGGACCTAGGAGTTGGGACCTAGGACCTAGATTATGTCATCTCTGGGAGTCATAATCTCACAGCAAACTCCAACTTTCACTAGCTCTTATCTTTCTGCTCTGTCTTGTTCAGTGGTTCCTGGGTCTTAGATTCAGGAGCAGAGTTGTAGCTGTATCACTTGAGACTGGCTGGGTTCTACAACTCTACATCTTGATTGGTTGTATTTTTCTGCAGTGGTTTCTGTTGCAATATGAACTGAGCAGGTTGAACTTGTACATTTAGAAACAAATACACCAGCAATTAAAGAAAAAAGAGGCCTCGGATTTGAAAGAGAGCAAGGGAGGAGGTCTATGGGAGGGTTTGAAAGGAGAAAAGAGAAAGGAGAAAAGGTATAATATTATAATCTCAAAAAATTAAATATTAATTTTTTTATTTTAAATTATATGCCACCACACCCAGATTTTTGTAAATTTCAAGAGCAGCTTATGGTTTTTTGTTTAGTTGGTTTGGTTTATCAAAACAGGGTTTCTTTGTATAGCCTAAGCTGTTTTAGAACTCTCTGGTTGGCCTCAAACTCCAGAGATCCCATTGCCTCTGTATCCCTAAGTGCTAATATTATATAGGTGTGCCATCATACCCCAGCATCAGTTCCTGTTTTCTTAAACTATCCAGGACTTTCATAAGGACTAGGTAAAGTCTGTAGTCTGTAGTCAGTTGTCTATTTTTTCACTTAGCAATACAAACTGGAGAAAACACCATGAAGAGTTACCTGTCATTCCTTTTCTCAGCTATGACATGCAACAATTTGGGTATATCACCTGTTTGCTCAAGCTATCCTCTATGGGAGAATATGCAGGCTGTTTCTAAGCTTTTACTATTGGAGACTCAGCCAATACATTAGTACATATATAGTGCCTGTGTCTTTTACATTCTACTTAGCATTATCATATATTGCTAGGAGGAGTAGATTTGCTAGTATCAGGAGTCATTGTCACAGGGGGAAAAGGTACACATAGTTGTGTTAGGTACTACCAAACTTGTGTTGGAGTGTCTGTGCCTATTGTGACCCCATTCGTAATGTGTAACAGTCCAGATATTGTCACATTCATTTTCTAGGGAATCCTGTCAAATTTCCAGGGGCTTTCCAACTTCAAAAAAATTCAACAGTGCATCAAGCTTTGGAACTCACAAAGCTCTGATTTCTCTGTCTTCTTAGTGTCTCACAGAGTTTATTGAGGAAAAATTCAGCCTAAATACTCTCTTTAAGCCAATGGCAAAATGACATTCGCACTCTTGTGTTTTTATCCAGACTGAAAAGCCACATAACTGAAAGAAATAAGCTTGATGATTTGGCATGTAGGCAGATCTTTTAGATAGAATGGAATTAAGAAGACTACTATATAGTCAAACTTCCTATTTTGCAAGAACAATTTTTATGTGCATTTCAAAGACATAAAAGCTTAGTCTGAATTTATCTCATTTCTACTTCTAGTTTCTTATGAATCTCAAGGTTATATCTATTTCCCTCCTGTACAATTACAAAACACTCAGACACTTGTCTGTGATAGAACATTTCAGAAACATAGCTGTGGATGCTCTTCTGAATCATGTGATATTTTCATAATTTATTCATTTAGCTTAAAGTCTTCATTTGAGGGAAAATTTTGAAGCTCCTATATCTTCTTCATTTCTGTATTCAACATGAATCCTTGACATGTAGCCTGGTATATCATGTGTACAAATATTTATTGCATATCTATATCCCTGTATAACACATTGCAGCTAAATAAGTGTTCCAAAGAATATGGGTTTTCTTCCCTTAAAATCAAACATTTAAAAAATAAATCTTTACAAAAATGAATGGTTCAAAAACTTGACACAAAAGCTTAGAAACAGCCTACATATTCTCCCATAGGGGATAACTTGAGCAAACCAAACAGGTGATATACCCAAATTGTTGCATGTCATAGCTGAGAAAAGAAATGACAGGTAGTTCTTCATGGTGTTTTCTCCAGTTTGTACTGCTAAATGAAAAAATAGACAACAGACAACAGACTTTACCTAGTATAAAAAAACTACAAAACACACTAGTATATAAATTAGAAAGCCCTAAAATTAATTATAGGAATCATAAAGCCTTCAAAAAATGCAACATGAGCCATAAACTGAAGTCTTTATTAAAATGCTTAAAGATTTGTAACTTTCACAGAGAAAAACATGTGTGTGTTTGTGTGTGTTTAAATCACAGGACAGGCTGCAGATTATTTCTCTATGTCCTTATGTCATAACTGATAAAAGCATTGACCTTCTTAGGACAGAACTCTGTATAATTTGTGATCTGTCAGCTCATTATACTGGCTCTGGAGATCAGACATATGAATTCTCTCTAGGGGAATATTCGGCTACTATAATTTGTACAGAATCTCCTGAGATGGTTCCTGTAGAGAATAAGATACCCAGTAAACAGGCAAAGGGGAATAATACTTCTTGTTCCCCAAATAAATGGAAAAGCCAAGACACATGCTCAGATGTTAATGAGGAACAATTAAATCAGAACATTACACAAAGGGCTAGGAAAAAAAAACAGGTGCTAAAAATTGATAATTTGGGGGTTCTGTGACAATAACAGACCACTGTAGATAGGCCATTCCAAATTCATGCCTCTGGCTGGGTTTTTGACAGGACAGGAAATAGCCATTTGTGGTTGAGAATGGATGGGATTCTTTTTGGAGATGAAGTCTAACTAGGTAGCCCAGACTTGCCTCAAACTTTCAATTACCTTGCCTGGGCCTTCCAAGTGCTGAGGTGACATGTCTGCATCACCACCCTCAGCAAGAATCTTCTTTGGTCTCTGAGAATCCTTCATGATTAAACCCCAACCTGAAATGTCTCAAAGCACTTTTAAAACTACAAAACTAATTTCTTCTATGTGAAATCTATGTAGAAAAACACAAAATTGCTGATTTGACTCACTTTGAAATTATAAACACAAATTTTGAATGGATACTTAGAAAATACTATTCTAACTTTTAAATTTTACGTATTTCACTTATTTCTCAGCTTCTCTCAATAAAATTTTCATACTCTTCATTCTCAGTTTATTTCCTGGGGTAAGCAGAGACAATAATATAAACCTTACTTCCTTATACACTCCACCAAAACCCACTGCCTCCCCACATATGCTTAATATTCTGTGCTCTCCCCTAGTTCAATGAAAGAAGAATCCTTATTTCTACCTCAGGCTAACCCTTTCACCTTCATCTTCAACTTAAGACAAGCCCCCTTCATCTTAGGGGATAGCCCATCTATACCATGTAAGATTCTACTTGTCAATCATTCCCCATCTGCCCTTCATTTAATCCATGGAGCTGAGTGCAGACATTCACCCCTGTAACTAGGGAGATGATGAATGGGGTTGTACTGTGGTGTGGTTCACTCTCCATCTGGTCTCCTGAAGCTTCCTTCTCTTCTATGAGTACTGTGGAGTGCACAGAGCCTTAAATCCCCACCTCTCTGTCTTCCTTCCCCCTCTCCAAAGGGCTCCCTTCCAGTCTCTGATGTGCAACCACTGGCCAATGCTGTGAACATTCATTCCCCTTTTGTCTGACTACTCCCTGGAGTCTGGGTTTCTCTGAGAACATGGGATCTACTCTCTATCCACCAACTGTATTTAGATACGTGAGCAGAAGCCCCACATTGAAAATGCTTCTCCTCAGATCTCCCATCTCCATGAGTGACACTGTCATCCAGGTAGTTCAGGCCAACATTGCAGGAATCATCCTTTCCTCTTGTCTTTTTAGCTAAGGGGCAGGCCTGCCTTCCTGAGCAGAGCCAATTAGACTTCTCTCTAGCACTTTGAATCTTGAGTGGTTGACACAAGGTTAGGAAATTGGCTGGAGCTGACTCATCTGGGCCAGACAGCCCCAAGAGTTTGCCCATTACTCCCTGTACCTGGATTCCTGGAATTGATTTTATTCCTGCTCTTCAACTCCATTTCTTTATCTAAGTTATCCCTCATGGGCCCAGTGAGTTTCTTTTGAGCTGAGTATTTCTAATATCTCTCTGTTGTTTTCTATTAAAGAACATTCTTAATAGGATGAGAAAATGGAGAGTTTATGTGTGTATATGAAGACGCAGCTAGTCCATGAGACAGTAAAGCCATCAAGTACATAAGGTATAAATACTGCGCACAGGCCACCCAGTAATATTGTGTCTCTGCTGAGTCCTTCGTGGACTTTCTGTCTTATCCATTTACATCAGGATCTTGTCCAAGAATAATTATTTCAATGATGCAGAGTTGGGGTTTAGAATATTTAAACACAAGGGCTCAGAGAAAGAAAGAGACTCAGAAAAAAAATCAGGCAAATTGAGAACATGCATGTGGGCTTCTTAGGAGAATCATATACAGGAAGACAAATCTGAGTGTGGGTGCAGATTCCTTGAAGGGGAGTTACTTCAAAGACAAATTCTTCCAGGAAGACTTTTGTAGCTAAAAGCACTTATTTCTTGCAGTTCCCAATCCTATCACAACTAAGAGCCTTCACCATTTACTTGATCATTTTGTCGTTTCTTAATATTTCATGTATCACGGTAGGCGGTTTCTAAAGTAACCATAGTGGTTCCTCTGTTTACCCTTCTGAGATCCAGACCTTGCCATGACCTTCATCGAAGTCAAATCTCATTTTCTAGCCCTGGGATCTGACCATGACCTCATGATTCACTTTGGCCAATGAGCCAGTGGAAGACATGATGTAGGCAGACCAGAAACGTGTTTTTCATGAAGCGTGTTCTTTCCTGCCTGCAGGATCATTCCACCGCCACTTGACTGCACCCTGTATCTTAACGGATGTGAAGATGGCAGCAGAATGACTACTCCCAGTTACCAAGAACTAGGTGGATTATTTTGGATGGCTGACTCCCTGATCTCAGATGGCTTCAAATAAGTCCTCCCAAAACATACAAAATGCATGGCCAGTCCACAGCATCAAGAGAAATAAAATACCTGGTGACAGTAACGGAGAATCACTCTACTTCTGTGAGAAGATTCCCTCGGGTAAAGACATGATTTACTAAGCAAAGACTTTATGTATGTATTTTGATCATTGTAAATGATAGCCATCTAGATAAGTATTGCTATTATTCTAAGATACATATAGGGAAACTAAGCAAAATGCCTGGGGTAACTACCCTAATTCATAGTTACCAAGAGAGAACAGGAATTAAAACTCAGGTCCCTCAGATCCTAAGGCCAGCTAAGAACTGGAGTGGGTGTGATTATAGAACAGTGTGTTTGTGAGAGTGCAAAAGGGTTATTGATATGATGGGGACAAGATCAGTCAACCAGGAAACAATAACCCAGTGCCACCTACCACTGACTTCTTGGTTCATTCCCTCACCGAACAGGTATTTATTAATTACTTGTTGTGTGCTAGGTACTGTTGGAAGAGTTGAAGGAGATGGAGGAAAGCATGCAAGCATGCCTGCCTGCCTCGTTATATTCCTGTGGTGGGTATGAGAGACAATAAACAAAATTAATTCTGCCTCATACTTTGTAAGAGAGTCTCTTTGTAAGAGACGTCTGCTGAGGATGGTACAAGATAGAAAGTAAGCAGATTTGACAAGTTAATTTATCAAATGGGATCCAGGCTCTTAAGTTGGCTTTGTGTAACTCCTGGGGAAGCCCCTCAGTTTCTCCAGCTGTAGAATGGAATGACCAATCCCTCTCAACTGAGTTTGTTAGGATAAACAAAGATTCTAATATACAGCGAAACAAAAGTGATAGGATGCCATTCAGAGGCACTTTGTCAAGTTACTGAGTTCTCAGTCTGTGACTCCAACGAAACTGAGTGAAGATCAGGCAGCCATTGGTGGGGCAGTGTGTGCCACAGTCTGAAAGGACCGATTGGCATGCTCCAGGTACAGGTGGTCTTTTGCACTTACAACAGATGACTGTGTCCTCTAATTTATTAAAGTCACACGTGAGCCCTTTCTGTTCACGGGGCTCGGGGACCCAAGCAAGCAGGGAGAGAGGCCCCAGAGTGCCTTGCAGCTGCAGCTTAATCTCAGTTAACAAAAGCCACCTGGGGAGGCTGCAGCCTGTCTATTTGTTTTCTGACCGTGGGTTGCCAGGGCTTTGTTAACAGCCCCGAGGGAGCTACTCCCAGCAAGACTGTATTTACTTTTCCTGGATGCCAGCCCTGTCTGGTAGCTTTCTCTTGATAACATGCCCTAGATCTGAAGATGCCTTCTGATTGGGTCCAGGACCAGCAGACTGGCAAGGCTGAATGTTAATTCAAATGTTTTTCTTCCCTGACAGCTTGTCCTACAGGGGTGAACTTCTGTCTCTGTAGCACAGGTACCCACTGGCAGGGGCATTCCATAATCCTTCCAGGCCTCCTCACAGGTTACATTTCAAGAGCCATTTGATTGACATTAGTGTTTTCCTGCGATAGTGATAACACGCAGACAAGAGCTTCCTCTATTCTTTCTCATCACTATGTACTCTCATTGTGGCTGTGTGTTACAATTAGGACTGCGGACAGAACAAGCAAGCGTACTCTGTAGCCAGTTAAATTTGAAATTCAGATACAATCAATAATAAATAATTTTTAAATGTCTGTGTGGTGCTTGAGACCTAGGCTAAAATTATTGCGTGTTCATCTGAAATTTAGAAAACTGTGCCTCCCACATATATATGGCAGCTTGAAAGCTTGAAATATAGCTTGATTCTGATGCTCAGTAGAAATACACACCAATGAAAGATATAATAGGGCTAATGTGTGACAAAGCCAGAAACTATATGCAAATGTTTTTCTAGAATGCACATATCAATATTAAATATGGTTATCTAAAGGGATTAAGACTTCTAATGATTTTTTTGTTTGTCTGTAAGATTCTTGTTTAGTTTTTCAAATTGATTGCAATAAGCAGGAAAAAATTTCAAGAATATATATATATATGCACACACGCACATATATATATATATATATATATATAATTATACATCCATACCTCTTAACATTCAAGCAAAGAATGTTTAAGAGAAATGTGGCTATTTTTCTCAGTTTGAATAATGCAGTTTTCTGACTACAACCCCAGAGCATAGATGTATTTTGTGTGTAGATGAGGTTGTTCAATGCAATACAGGGTGGTGGTGGGGGGGAATATTAGAAAAACAGAGTATGTGAAATGGGCTGGGGTTTTGAAAGGATTGTTGTAGTTTTACATCTTATACACTGCTTCTTAAGAAAATTAGCCTCCAAAGTTTTAGCGATACCAAGTAAATCTAATTGTTGAGCCAGAACATATATATGAGTTATATATAATATTTGGAGGAATATTTAATTAAGTTGTCCTTGATTTGCAGAATGAGGGAGGAATGTCAAAATAAACTCTAATAAAGAATGAAGACACTTCCCATGAGGCTATGAATCACACATCCTTAAGTTAGTTGACTTTTGGGCACCCACACTGGCCAGTTAGTGACTGGTATGTTTAGAATATTATACCTGCATGGAGCTAGAAAGAAAAAAAAAATGCTAACACATAGTTGCAGGAGCCTATATGCTGGGTAACCCTTTTCATCCACTGAAACATCTCATCATTCCTTGTAACCACATCCAATGTGACTTAAAAATGACAGATCATTCATTATTAAGAATCAGAAGCCTTGTATTGTGCCTATTTCTCCTGAGAAGACCCACTTAAAAGCACTGTGACTTATTAGGACAGAAGGCGTTACAGAGAGAAGAAATACATGCTCTCTGTGAAGATTTTCAACTTAAGAATTATGGCTTCTGCTAAGGGGCTATGGGGAGGAGGAGAAAGCCCAAGGTAAGGGGGATGGAGTGCTATGAAGGTAGAAAGGCAGTACTAAGAAGCTTGAGTGAGGAGGAAATTAGGTGGGCATGGCAGAGGAGATTTGTAGAGGAATAACCAAGACTATGGGTGTATGGAAAAGCCATAAAAACCTATTTTATAAACATTAAAAATACAGCTTCAAAAAACAAGTTTAAATGAAGGTACCCTACACACAGTGCGATAATGCTCTTCCCAAAAGCCATAGGTTATTGAACAAAACTGACTTCCAGGTATGGGATTCCCCCTTATATGATCAGCGAGTTGCCATCAGTACCAAAACAGTACAATCTATTGTCCTGTGTGCCCACTTGCACTTAATGATAATACTCAGTTGCTGAAGAAACCACATATTTTGCTCACCGGATACAGGGACATCTAGCTGAATCTTATCTGGAAGCTTCTTCTATGCTGGTTAGTTTTAATAGTGATGGAAGCTTTTTTATGAAGGCTGCTGAAGAAAATGCAGTCCTACCCAGCTGTAAACATTTTGATCTACAATAACAACCCTCCTCTCAGAATGCACCCATTGGTGCAATAGTAGCATATACGTAATGGGATAGCCAAGAGCTTTCTGATTGCATTCCATGACTACTTTAAGAAAGAAATTATGCCCAGTACAAAAACCTCATCAGGAGCTAGTGACTGGGGAAATCACTGGCCCTAGGGAACATGCTGCTCTTGTTTTTGTTAAGGGGACATGTAGTCGGATACCTTCTAAATATTTGTGTGTATATCCACAGATTATAGCTTTTCTCAAACCTTATCAGAGAAGGTTCTTACTAAGGTTTGCAGTGGTTAAGGCAGGGTCTGTAACCTGTGAAAATGCTGAGTGTAAGGAACTGTAGAGTGCTGAGCTCTAAAGGAAGTATCTCTTTCATCCACTTCCACTCAGAGGACAGTGCAGCAGAGGGAGTGAAAAGATTAGACCTAGAGGTGTGCTACAAGAAAACTTCTCTAGTTAAGATGTATCTACTGTGGTCATGAATTCATTTCAGCTGTGTTTACCTGGACAGGCCCTGCACAAGATAGGGCCTGTCAATATTTCAGCATGAGTCTGCGCTTCTCCCAAAGGGATGGCCAGTTAATGGCAGCTTGGAAAAGTGATGTCATTTTCTTTGATGTTGAAGACACTGACGGAGTAGTCTAGGCTCCATTAAATAACCTCTCACCTATGCTCATGCAAGCCATCCTAACTAAGCTCTGAAGGCCACAGATATTCAAGAGACATGAAAGAAAAAGAGGCACTGGCTGGGAAAGAGAGAGTCCCAGAGCGAGGAAGGGAGGAAGGAGAAAAAGAATGGAGGATCAAATGATGAAAATTCTCTCTCACTCTCTCTCTCTCTCTCTCCTGCCAATGAATAAAAAATAATTGTGTGTTCTTCACTGTGTATGACAGTGGTGGGCCTTTCTCTGCCCACTGTGAACTTCACTGAGAACAACAAAAGAACTGGGGACATATATGCTTCTCAATCTGTGGGTCATGACCCCTTTGGGAGTAGATTGACCTTTTTACGGGAGTCATATACCAGATATTTAGGTTATGCTACATAACAGTACAAAATGACAGTTACGAAGTAGCAATGGAAATGATTTTATGGTGGGTGGGTGGGTGTGTCACCACCACATGAGGAACTATATTGAAGGGTCACAGCATCAGGAAGGTTGCGAACCACTGTGGTAGCATGTCTGTCACAGTACAGCCAGCTCCACACATTCAGTGAACAGAATGCGGTCTGAGATGACAGAATTTCTAAACATTTTCTGCTTCTTATATCCCGCACCCAGGTTTCATTGCCTGTTCCCACATAGCCAAAAGAGACAAAGTGTGAGAGAGGAGAACTCTAGGTGTGTCCTTATAAAGAGTTCTTGGCTCTAAAAAGGGAAAATGAGTTGGCTGCTCTTTTTAAGGAGGAAAAATATGACTTTGAACAAAGGAAGGCTGTGAAGTGACAGCACCTTGTCATTTTTAGGGAGGAGAGAGAAGAGGGGATATGATGATTGCTAAGCAAGAGAAAGCCTGAATCCATTTTAGCATCTTACAAGGCAGCATTTTGAATAGGCCACTCTAAAATACTGATTAACAAATACATTGAGGCTGTACCAAAATTAGACTCTTAGGAGGTCTGAGTAGTGCACAAATTATAATAGATCTATTTCCAAGTCACACAGAACCATCTTCTTTTCAACTGAGAAGCATCTAACACACTGCAGAGTAAGTGGACGGTGTTAGGTGAAGTGGATGTAGGCCGGCTTTACGCACTGAAGCCTCCAAAAGGATGTCCTCAAACACATAGCAAAATCTTAATTATTTTTCCATTAGTGTTTTCTGGATAAAGACTTTCATTTTCTTTGCCCCCGCTGGCGAATAAGAACTGCTTGGCATGCATATTTAAATAACAGTCATACTGAATTAACTTTAAGATCCAGCTCTTAACATAATAGATGCATTTAAATGTACAGAAAATTGAATAAAACCAAGATCTCAAGTCACAAGAACAGCGCTGGAGGTAATAAACATTACAAGAGTCTCAATGTCTTCTAAGCCCTGGATTCTGATAAAAGCTTTGAGAACTGACCCCAGATAGCTAATGTTTAGCCACAGACATGGTAAGGCTCTTTAAACCTATTGGCTAAGAAAGGCAGCAGCTGACTTTAGCAAATCATGACTTTAGCAAAACAACCTATGGTTGTTTCCAAACTATACCTGAAAGAAACCAGCCTGTTATCAGCTACCTTAAGGAGAAAGTATCTTCTAAAGATCCCAAGATAAACTTTGTGTTAACGAGGGAAGCCATACTTGGTACCCAAAGTTCATGCCTCACAGTTCATCAGAAAAAAAAAAAAATCCATCTAATTAGAGGTAACACATCTGAGTGCATTCATTATTGGTCCATGTAATTAAAATTCTTTAAGAAACACTAACCCCAAGGGCAAGGGGGAGTGTTTATTCCTGACAAATTGGAAAAAAACAACTATGAGCGAGGAGATGGTTCAGTAGATGAAGTACTTGCTATATAAGCATGAGAATGGGAATTTGGATCCTCTTAACCCACGTAAAACTGGATGCAGCTGCACACATCTGTAATACCAGTGTGTCAGATAGGAGGTGGAGACAGGAGAATCTCTAGAAGCTTGTAATCTCCTCCAGCCTCGAGTGTGCAGCTGTAAACAAGAGACTCTATTATTTTAAATAAGATGGGAAAGGAGACCAATACCCAAAGTTGTCCTCTGACTTGTACACAAGTACAATTGCACACACATCTGCACTTACACACACATATGAACGTAACACCTCCCTACATACACACACACTACACACATACATCATATACACACATTTAAAAAAAACATTTTGGTACATTGCTTAAATCATGTGTACAAGGTCCCAAGTTTGAAGACAGCCCCACCACCACCAGCAGCACAGCAATAAAAGATAACTTTTTTTTCTCATTTTAACCTCAAAGTTTTGTACCACATATTAAAGAAAATCATAATGAGGATTGGTCATGTACATTAAATAATCATGATGTGATGGTGTAACTGTGTTTGCAGATAGATTCAGAAGTGTCCATTTAGAGACACGGTCAACCCACTTACCATAGATTCACCAGAAAAGGATGCTCCAGGCCCTGCATGATCTGGAGCTCCTTGAAGACATTTCTCACTTCATTGCGCTCCACACACTTTTGTTTATTCATGTACTTCATGGCATACATCTTCTTGGTATCATTCTTCTGCACAATGCAGACCTGAGGATGTAAACACCAGGTCAGCTAGTGAGAACGGAGAAGGGAGCGTGTGGCTCAGAGACACAAAGCAGGATTTGTTCTTTAACATGGCAAAGAGCCCTTGTCATTCTCGGGGATTAAAATTTGTATTTCACTCACTGTAAAGATTTTATTTTCTTCCCCTGTGTATTTAGTACATCAGTAATTGAATCTCTACTTCCTCATATTAGTTTGCCTATTTTTGCTCCTGGGATCTTTGAGACAACATTGAAATCTGTTTCTGCGCTAAGAACCTTCAGATAACAAATAGTATCCTTGATCCTCCTTTAAGTGGCTGGAATGGCAGTGACTGGAGAGGTAAGGTACAAAAACACCAGACAAAGTGTTTATTTTCCCAGCATATGTGACACAATGGAAAAGTGTAAGCATGAAGAAACAGCTACACGATTGGCCATATTTTGTAATTCTTTTAGTGACTTAAACAACACTCATCAAAATAAGATACAAATTTAATATGAAATCACTATTTTATCTTAAAGTATGTCTCCATGGAGAAACTAATAGTCAGGGTTTAAAGACAAAAGATTCATCCAGAAAACTGAACTATATATATATTTCATGGTAACATTTTAGAAATGGTAAATTAGAGAAAATATAGAAGAAATTAAGTGGCTTCTTTTCCCCATGGGAAAAAATATGTCTCACATTAATAAGGTAATTTTTACTGAGGAATTTGCAAAAGAATCTGCAATCTTAACCTTCTTTAGGTAGGATAAAGAGCAAACTCCCCAACTCACCTGACAGTAGCAGATCTGACCTAAACAAGGTTCTTCTTGTAAGCTAGCACCTGGTTCTTCTTGTAAGTGGCTTTCATTACATGATGGTGACAATTTTGTAATGTGCATTCTGAAACATTCCCGACTTATCTATCTTTATGATGTCAGTACCTCAAAAACCACACCATTCTCTAACTCTGTCTGCAACCCACGGCTCTGCAGGTAGTTGGACAATTCAATGCTTACCTTCCCAAAACTGCCCTTCCCAATGGCTCGCAAAATCTCAAAGTGATCAAAGTTGACTGTAAAGTAAGAGAATAAAGAATATTAGCAGTTATGAAAAATTACTTTTTAACAGCTAATTAAAGAAACAAACATTGGACTACATTGGAGTTCCTTGTCTAAAAGGACACAGAAAGCTATGTTTAAAGCACCAATTTACTCACCAAAAATGACTTATTAGTCACTAATGACATGCTGCCATGGAGCTTAGGTCGTGTTAAGAGAGTGGAAAGAGAAAGTCTACCTTTGTGAAGCCTGCAGTTTAATGATACTGTATAGAATAAGATGAAAAAGTCATAAAAACAAGTGGAAACTTAAAAGTGCACTGAGTCCTTGGAAGCCCAGAGGCAGCCAGGCTGTCTCTGAGAACACTAAACACTGATTTGCCTGCAGATGCTGAAGAAGTGTCTGTTACACTATAGGTGCAGAACAGCACATGGCTTCGTCGAAAGCTGCTATGCTTTCAACTTTTTTTCTGCTTGCCTATTTCACCCCAATCTCATTGTTTTATACTACATGGTTTTGGTTTCCCCAACTACTGTAATGTTGCATCCATAAGCTCTCAGACTGACTTATCTCCAGCTCACAGATAAGAATGTGTACATAGGTGCACTGAAGCGAGCATCCACAGTGTCTCACAATGAGAAGAGATATCCACTAGAAGCACATGTGATCTTTCAAGTTTAAGCTCATAAAATAATTCCTGGCGAGAACAAAATTTAGACTCCCTTTGGCAGGTGACAATCTTTGCTTTCTTGCCACAATTACCTTATGAAAGTGTATCTTCTGGTTTTGAAATAAGGATTTAGATACACAGATTCTAAGTGAGAGATTTATAGAGCTTCCTAAGACACTTCTACTTCTTTGGATTTAGGTTTTATAAATGGTTCATTCTAGACTTGGACCCCAGATAGCAATGTAATTTGATAGAAAAAAACAGCCTCAGTTTCTCCATTTACTCACCAGTAAAAATCTCTTAAATAAGATAACATCTTTCCCTAGAAGGTGTGGATAAAGCTTTTTCCTTACTGAAGTGTTACTCATATGAATAACTCATCTACTGCAGCATATGCTCCAGGAAAGACTATATGTCATTTTGCTCACACTGGCTTCTCTGAAGCCTCAGAAGATTATCCATGGAGGCAGTTGAAAGCTGAAATCACAGAGTCTAGTTCCATAATTTATATAAGTTTGGCTTTCAGCAAATTTATCAAACTAAGCCATAAGGATATTCAAGAACCCTCAAACAATTTAATCTTGTAAATATGAATAATGCAAGCATTTGGGCCACCTCAGGGAATATTTTGCTAACTGTGAGTGAAATACCATTAATAAGTTAAAAAACAGGTTTAGTATTCATAAAAACATTAAAATTTTAAATTAAATAGAATAGAAAGTACCAGAAACTACTCAAATGGGATACAAGTACAATGTTACTCCTGAAATGTTTATTTTGTACATGTGGGTAGATAATGCAATTTTTTTATATCCCTGACCTTGAGCTGTCATGAAAATAATTAGCAAAATGTTTTATACGTTTTCTCTCAAATTACATATTGACATGACCAAATCATGACTTTTTATGCTCAGTACATAATCTTATGAATATATTATGGTAGCATTAAAAAAATAGCCAAAATTTATTTGCAAACCCAAGATTTTTATCTTAAGCAAATTTAGTAATTCACTATGACATTTTTCCACCAGCAGCCTAGCCTAGGAGGCTACAACAATCTTTCTAATCTCCAGGCACACAGCAAGTACCTGGGAAGCTTGAAATCTCATTGTGACATTAATCTATTTCACGAGCTATGTCTTTTCCTAAATCATATTAAACATTAATCAAAAATGATAAATGACTATATGTCAAAGTACTTGGTAACTTTTGAAAGGACAAATACCAGATCAGAGACCCCAAGACCAAGTTCTCGGCACAAAGGAGATTTCTTTGTGCCAGAGGGACGGAGGGCAGCAGGATAAGAGACAAAGACAAAAACAGAGGATGAAGGAGAAGGGGAAAGGAATAGGGAGAGGAGGAAGAGGTGTGTGTGTGGCCAGGAGGGCAAAGGACCGCCTCTGAAGAGAGGAAACAGATGTAGCCCGTAAGAAAATGGCAGTTTATAAAGGTACAAGGGGAAACCTCATGTCAGGATGAGGTGTTCTATTTTATTTTATTTTTTTTCCTTCTTTATTTTGTATTTATCAAAAAAACAGTAAAATGAATTTAAAATGTGGAAAAGTTAACAATAACTATAAAGAGGATAAGAATCATAAGCATGGCTTATCAAGGGTGGTAATGCAAATAAGATTGCTACACATATATTTACTTTGTGTTCAGCTTTCCCTCTGAATTTTTTTTTCCATCCCTGTATA